>VDFB02268450.1:83599-187274 GCA_007258455.2 Sequoia sempervirens
CGCAACCCCATAGCAAGAAGCCTTGAGCAAGGCAGTAATGTGGTAAACAGCTAAAGGGAAGGGAAAAACACAGCCATACCGCAGCGATAATCATGAGTCTCCGCGACATGCAAAGTTACACTGATATATAAAGAAATACCGCCGAAGGAAAATATCAATGAGATAATAGAATATCAGCAAGAGATATTAATTTGTCTCATCGACACTAGCAACCAACATCAGAGGAACATAAGATCTAATGTTGATGAGACATTGAAATATTGGTAAGACAAAGAAGATTGTCTCATCGACACTCTTCAAGTAATGATCAAAAGCATACATCGCTATATTGTCGGGAAGGTGAGCAACATATGCAGTAGAGCGGTATACGCCACAACCCCATAGCAAGAAGCCTTGAGCAAGGTGGTAGTGTAGTAAACAGTAGAAGGCAAGGGAAAAACACCACCATACCACAACAGGTATAATAAGAAACGACGATAGTACGGTAACCATGACATCATTACAATTTACAACACTAAATGCACCAAATCACGTCAATCACAATCCATTTGAATATAGTCCACCAAAATACTCTAGAACTCTAATAAACATACTCTAAAAATTTCATCAAAATCTTATTTTCAGGCATAGCCTGCCAAAATGGAGTTTTCATTTTAATAAACATACAATAAAACCTTTGTTGAAACCTTATTTTCAGGCGTAGCCTGCCAAAATGGAGAAGTGTTTTAGTAAAGAATGATAGAGAATGGTAAGGAGATGTGTGTGATAGGAGGCATAGGATTCATTGTTGTTTATCTCATTTATGTTTTGATCAACAAGGGTTACAATGTTCGGGCTACTGTTTGTAATCCAAGTATGTAATTGACATATGTTTGCATAATCTAAAATTCCTTCAAATGCTTTTGAAGTATCAATGTATCATATATAGGGTTTAGAATGATTTATTTTAATTAAAATAAATAAATTAGATGCTTTTGAAGTATCAATGTGTCCTATATAGGGTTTAGAATAATTTCTTTTAATTTAAAAAATAAATAAATGATGTATTTTCCTCTGATTAGATAATGTGGAGATCTCCTAAATCTGCCTTAGCACACTGTCCTCTTTCGCATTGTGTTCATTACTTCAGCTGCTAGGGTTTTACATTTGACATCTTTAATATCTTCATGATAGTGGCTTTTAAATAGATCTTAGTCTTTGCATTAATCTTTATCATGATAACCCTTGAGTTCCATAATCCACCTTCAATCTCTTTTGAGAATGTTGTCTTAAGCTAGACTACATAATATGCATATAAAGCAAGTCCTTCATACCTGCCATTGTTCCAAACCACCACTCACCGCCTTGCTTAAAATGTTGCCTCCATAAGCACAATAGCATGCTTTAAAATCATGGTTTCTAGTGATTGACCATTAAGGTCACTACTTTCATCAAGATACAATGAGATTTTTGTCTTCAAACTTAAGGCATTATGCAAGATAAAATTGTGAATTGTTTGTCGTGTACAATTTGATTTTCTTGCACATTTATTGCTTTGCTAACTGCCTTTAAGACTGGATATTGCACCATCAACTGCAATCTCAAACAACTAACTCACTGTCACTTGAAGATTCCTTTCATGAGCATCCTTGTATAAAATAAAACTATGCCCTATGGACTGCCTACTTACTAATATAGGGGACTCATTATTTCATGGTATTTTGAGTTTTATTTAGAAGGGGTTAATATGTGGCATTTTTATGTGCAAGAAGAATAGATTGTGATGAAACGTTCAAGTATGGACGGTTCAAGCAAAATTGGATTGCTATCGGTGTCATAACCAGGTTGGATTGTACCTTGAGCTAGTCTGAAACACTTCCAGGTGTTTTTGCTTCGAAGCAAAAAATTTGTGTAGGAATTTTCAAATATCTGACAAAGGAAGTTCCTACATTCTAAAGAAAAAATCATAAATTTGCTTATCCAGTTTTTGATCCAACCTGACATCTTTAATATCCAATAGAGAAAGTTTGTACATTCTAATCATAAATCTGCTTGTCTTTGTACAATCGCTCGTTTGAATTGTTTCTTTAACAGTTTTAGGTCCACACCCGCATACATATCTTCTTCTTTTGCTAGTTGAACGCCCAGGCTCTACATTTGTTCCAATCTCCAACTATAATAATCAACAACATGCATTAATTTATGATTGTACCTTGAGTCAGTGTGAAACACTTTTGGGTATTTTCACTCTGAAGCAGAACTTGTGTGTAGGAATTTTCAAATATCCGACAAAGGAAGTTCCTACATTCTAAAGATATATTCTATGAAACATTCCTTAATTTCTATGAAACAATGTATATATTCTTGTACTTGTAAACATTCTTTTACTGTTATGTCTATTAAAGAAAATAGAGTTTGAATAAAAAATGCTTCCCCCCCCTTTTTTGCAAGTGAGTATGTGAATTATTGTTTAAGGAAAAATCTTACAGTGTTTACATTTTCAGTTTACTAGTTTCAAATCTTAATTGCTATGTATATAAAATTGTATGTGCTCTTTATCTCTAATGACATAAAATAGTAATGCCATAAGAATTAGGGTTTTCAATTTTAGCACCATCATTTTCCACACTTTTCATATCCTATTCACTTTTAAGTACAATCATCAAAATTTTATTTTTATTTCTTGTCCCAGTTAATCTTGATTCCTTTTAGCACAACATAGTAGGTTGCATGTTAGGTTTCAAACATTTTCTTTGCATTTTTTTGTATATATTATTTTCTCAATGCATCATTATGTAACAACAATTTCACTTTTGAGATATACAGTAAAAATAAATGAAAGCACATGTTTGCTTTTTCAAGGGAAATGTATGGTGAATACCCTATGTCTTTTAGATAAGTGTGCAAGTGAAATAAGACATAACTGATTGAATATGATTTTCTACTGTACAATTATTTTTTTATGCGGGGGCTACAATAGCTTATCATGGATTAGTTCTGGCTAAGAAACAAGGTGTTTCTAAACTACGACTAGAGGGGGACTCTCTTAATGTGATTAATTGTCCCATGATGAAATGTCCTCTTTCATGGTCAATCTCCAATGTTATTAATGACTCGATATCTATTATTAACTCTTTTGAGGAGATCAAAATCACACATGTTTTTCGTGAAGCAAACATGATGGCTAATGAGGTTTCCAACGTGGGAGTGGCTAAGAGATCTGAGTGGGATTCTTTTGAATCGCTACCTCTAAATCTGAAGTATATTTCTAATGATGACCAACTATCTTGTTTCTAGGCAAGATGTTCTCAGGGAAAGGTTTGGTTTTGCATGCCAACCCTTTGCTCTTTCAGTTTCATTATTCTTTCCTTGGTTTCCGTAGAAGGATGGACTAGCAGTTTTGGAAGGGTTGTACTTGGAATGATAAGCCCACATGTATTGTGGGTGTTTGTTGTATTGTTTTGAGTAGTGTCTGGTTCATTTTACTTTTTCATTTCTTCCAGGTGTTCTTAGGTTTTTGTTTGTTGCTTGTCACTATGGGTGGTGACTGTTGAAAAATTGAGTCAAGTTCATGTTAAGAGTTTCAAAAAAATGCTACTATGTGGGAGCACTTGGAATTGGGGGGGTTACTCAATTTATGCAAAGAATTCAAGGCCCAGACCCTGATGTAACAAATTTCTTTGTGAAAGGACAGAATGGGAGGTCTCTGCATTACCAGGGCATTGAGTTTTGAATTGATGAGGATTTTATGGTGGAGGTAACTGGTCTTGTAGTTGTTGGGAGAAAGTTTTTTAGAGATAGGGGAGCAACTAAGAATGCTTTTTCCACTTTCTTTAAACATGACGAGAGGAAGAAGATTAAGGAAATTGGAAGTGGAGGTTATGCTAGGAAGCCCTTGAAGCTACTTTGGAGGGATCTCATGTTGGCCATTATGCGCTACTTCACCCTTGAAGGTAGATTCTTTATGGTTTACACTCACCATTTTATGCTCTTAAATTATTTTAGGCATAATGTTTTGGTCTCGTCTCCTTTTTACATGTTACATTATATGGAGAAGAGTATTGAAGACCACATAAAGAACCCTAAGAAGGCGGTTCCTCATCAAGGGCTTATGTGTTTGATTTTTGCTCATATCAAGCTAAAGTTGATCTTGATCTCCCCTAAAACTCCTGGTAAGAAGGGAGTTAAAAATGATGGGTATGAAATAGGGGACTTTTCTGGTGAATGGGTCAGTAGTTCGGAGGAGGAAGAGTCAGAATATGAGGATATGTTTGTTGATGAAGGAGGCTCTAACGAAAGGGATGAGGAATTAGAAGAATGGGGTAAGGGCTATGAGACTGATGTGGAGTTGCGGGAGACTATGGCTAATTCTGTTAGAAAATATTTGAAGGGGAAAACCAAAGGCATGAAGAAAGTTAAAGCTTCGGCCAAAAGGAAAATTGAGATAGGCATTGAGGTGGTTGCCCCTAGTTTGAATGTGAATCTTGTGTTGTCTTTTGGAAAAGAGGGTTTGAAGGGTTGTCATCTTGTGGGTGATGAAGGTTTGAAGGGTTGTCATCCTGTGGGTGATGTGGATCCTTCAAATTTTGATTGTGTTGAGAATGCTTCATTGGGGAACCCTGTTCCTGGTAAGGATGTTCTGCTAGAGAGCTCCCCAGTGCAAGGGATTAAGGTGTCGGTTAATTTGGGTGGTCAGTTGAGTGGCCCTGCTGATATGGGTAACTCTAAGATGGAGGTGAAGCCTAATGAGACTAGCCCCGTGGATATGCAGGGGATTGATGCGGTTAATTGTTCTCAAGATTTTTCTGCTGTGGAGAAGGAAGTGAAGAAGGAATTTCTAGAGGTTTTAGCTAATTTGGAGAATTTCCCAGATAAGGAGAGGATAAAGGAGGATGTTGTGGAGGTCGATGATTCCCCATCCAAAGAAGAGGATGAACAAAATAGGGATTGTTCTGATTCCCCTATTTACTTGGAGTAGAAGGGTCAACCTCCAGTTAACTGGGATGAAATTGACATGAATATGTTTTGTAGAATGGCCGAAGATGGGACAAGAAACTTGCTTTCCCTGGTTAAGGGTTATTTTTTGAGGTTAAGGAGCTCAATCTCCAGATGAAAAATTGGTAGGATGTTTGTGTTGCTATGCTAAGAGGTAACCAAAAGGAGTGGGAAATAAAAGGCAAAGTGAAATCAATGCATATTAATCTTGATAAGCTACTGGTTGATGCTTGTCGTTTGGGGGTTTCTCATGAAGAAATAATTTCCTCTTTGGAAGTTATGGTTAATAAAATGTTAGAGGACAGAGTGGCAAGTCTGGAGGATAAAATGGGAAAGATGTCGAGGACTTGAAAACTGTGGTCAATATCAACAATAACTCTTTGAAGACCACTGCTATCGGTCTTTCTGTTCTGAATGAGAAAGTGTTGAATTGGACCGAAAAACTGCTTGAATTGGATAATATGGAGGAAAGGATAAAAGAGATTAATGGCTCTTACCTAGTGGAGAAAGCAGAATCTTCTACTCTTGTGCTAGAGAAGGACATGCAAGTGGGTCTGTGCCTTAGGATGAGGAGCAAGATGAAAAACGGGGTTGTTGTTGTTGTTGAGGAGCTGAAGGATGTTATCAGTATGCATGAGGAGGTCATCAAAGAGAACATGGCCTCAACTCATGTTTTAGATAATTTGTTGTAGTTGTTGCTTCCTTTTTTGGTTCAGTAGGTTTGTTGATGTTTTTGCTTTTGGGTTTGTTGATGGGTTGCTAGTGTTCCATCTTATGTCAACTTTTTGGTTTTTTGGGCTACTAGGCTTAGTGGTTTAATTTTTCTTGCAGCTTGGCATCGTTGTAAAGGGTTTCAAGGCCCCTTCGAAACTTGTTTTTCCTTATCAAAAATTGATTGAATTTGATTTTCTATTGTACAATTGTTTTTTGATGTGCTTTTTACTTTTTGCATGTGGATTACCCTCAGAAAGAGACTACTTATCTTTTCTTAAATGAAGCCTTTACATTTCTTGTCTACGAAAGGAATTTACTGCTTGACAACAGGTTCATGAGCTTCATACAAATTAAGATTGGTGTAAAAGGCCATCCCTGCAAATGTTGTTTGGTCTAGAATTATAATGGAAAATAAAAAAGCTTGCTAGGAGAATAAAACAAGTTTTCAATTTTCCAAGTACAACATAATATTATTGAAGCATTTCAAAGTTTAGGCACTTTAGATTCATGGATCTCCTTGGAGGTCACCCACCTAATATAAGAATAGTAAATTAATATGAATCTTTAGTCATAAATTAAAATGTAATATAATATCTCTATGTCTCTCACACATGAACGTTTCATATAACCACATACCTTGTAAATGTCGACAATCGACTTATGACATTCCTTAAGTCAAATGTAAGATAGGAATCCCCCTCAATTTCCAATGGCATGATATGCTATCAAACACATTTATGAAAAGGTCATTAGTAATTTTTTCTCACACAAAATAAATCAAAATAAATTTAGTGCTTAATTAATGTTGTCTCATCTATTTCCACCCACTTTCCTCTCAGCGATTTAGTATTTCTACGCCATCCATGTCCTTTCTCCATGGCCTCCTCTATGAATAAAAATGTTTCTAAAAAGGCTTTCACCACACTACCGCCGAGAAGGAAGAAGCAACTTGTAGGACCGCAATAAAAACAACTCTACCTCACCAAGCTAATGAAGGAGCCGCGAAATAGTAGTGGTCACCGCACTACCACACTCCAATGGTAGAAGACTTGCAGGAGTCACCACAACACCACCAGGAACAGAAGGAAGAATCATGTGCTACCATAGAAGCTTTCACTGCACTACCGCCGAGAAGGATGAATCACCTTGCAGGACCATGGTAAAAATTGCTTTACCACATCGAGCTGATGAAGGAGCCATGAGACAGCAGTGGTCACAAAAACAAGGCAAGAGTTGGAATTATTTCCAACACTTTGGATCCTATGATACACAACAATGAAAATAGTCTAATAGGTGCTCAATTAGATGCACTTGGCGTTGCCTTAGGCGCCCCAAACTGATTACATTAACGACCAAAAGTTGACGCCGACTACTAAATCAAAATAAATTTTTTAAAAATTTCCCGCGTGAAGGAAGAAATCAGACGACAAAAAAGGGAAAAACACCATGCAAAGGAAGAGAGTAGGGCGCTACCAACAACTAATGAGAAATTCGATTTAGTTTGCGACACCATAGGTAAGGTTACAATTTTTTTTTGTTGAATTCGTGATTGTTTACTACTCTTTGTATTGCATTTGAATTTGTGATTGTTTATTGGTTTGTGGCCTAAATTTTCCCATCATTATAAATTGTAAAACCTTTGAGAAACAAACAAAAACTTTTACCCTACCCATTTGAGCTTTGCCTCAAAATATTATAGCATGAAGCCAAGATGCACAGAGGAAGTGCAATGAGGAGAGTGCACAAGTATTTGAATTTTCTCATAAGATTATATCAAATTTATTAAACAATATTTAATTTATTTATTTTTGATCAGTGATAATATTTTTATTTTATTTAAGATAAATCAAAATATACAAATCTCCAAATAAAAAGTTCTTCCAGCACCATCACATCATGTCTGTTAAAATAGAATAAAAACCTACGAATCAAAAATCCCTACCACAACCGCCTATTACAATATCAAAACCAAAAACAGGGCTTAACCCCTTAAGCTTATACACCAACATCTAGCTTAAACACAATAAACTATGCAAAAAATGAGCATTGAGTTTATGCGGAAGTTTCAAAAGCGCTGCCCAGATGCAATGGGCACAATTCCACGAGCGGCTTCACCTTCTTTCTCGGACATGAACCCTTCTTCTCACACAACTCCTCTCTGGCGATGGCTTTGAGTTATGCTATTATGTCCTCAATCTCCTTAATTCAACACACAGTTTTAAAGCTTTCCACCCTTGTTTTGCACCATCTCTCCACACAGTTTTGGTTCTTCCTTCTAGCCACCTAATGAAAGGGTGATTTATCTCTGCTACTTTTGAGTCCACACCTTCCATGTATTCACTCTCATTAAAGCCTTGTCTTGGTATATCCTGTTCTAGGATACTCTCCATGTTCACTAAGAAATCCCTATGCACCAACACTTTCATCACTTTCCTTACAACCTCCACCAACTCTCCTAAGTCCAGTCCCCACGCCATGATCAGAGAGTATATATCCATATTAGTCTGATATTTGTGCTTCAAATCTTTGAATCCATTACATAGAATGATTTGCCCAGATTGCACCACCTTCACATCTTTGTATAGGAACAAGCCACACAGTCTCTTCATCGTCACTTTTCCAACAAAAGGATCCAATATCCTCCTCGCTTTCATAGTGAAGTTGGCCTCCATTTCTTCTTTGGTATGTTAGCCACCAAACTACTTCACACCGCCGTCCTAACACTCTCCTTACTCTCGCAAACCAAGAAGCATCGACAGAAATGCAGGGAAAAACTTCATTGCATAGAAAATTTCTGACCATCACCATTAATGTCAAACGTACGTCCAATGCCAACAACAAAACCTTCATCAATGCTTCACGTCCTTTAAGAATTTTGAAAAAAATTCCTCTACTTACTAACTAGCACCACCTTGCATTAAATGCAATAGACAAAAAATACTCCAAAGAAACTCCTCTAAAATCCTCAATTATAAATTCATCCACCTCTGCAAACATTAAAGCCCATTTTGAGAGGGTATCTGCTTTCATATTCCCTATTCTCCTAACATGACTAATCTTATAATCCTCAAAAAGAGCTAATTCTTTAATAATTTTCCTAATCACACCCTGCAAATGCCAAGCATCAATTCCTCCTTTTATTATTTCTTGGATGATTATCAAGGAATCACCCTCCACATGAATCCTTGTGGCCCCTAACTTCCTGACTAATTTAATTTCCATTAAAGTTGTTGCTGCTTTAGCCACATTATTGGATCCTTCCTTTAGTCTCATCGCCCCATTTCCCAATGCATTCCCATCCCAATCTTGAACAATGCTACCAACCCCTGATGGACCTAGATTACCTTTTGATGCCCCATCAAAGTTTACCTTCCACCATCCTTCCATTGGTTTCTCCCATTTTTCCACCTCTGAAGATGAATTAGTCAAATTAACCCAACCAATCCCCTTAACGGGCCTAATGATATTTAAATTTTATTTGTACATAGTTAAATTGAATTAGTATATGTTTCAGGACAAGGCCTCCAAGGCTAGGCTTGAGAAACTTCGTGTCACACATCACAGTAGCTAGAAAGGTTTACAAGCCTTGATCTATACATTTGTAAGTATATTTAATGTTAAATGATATATTTTTTAATTTCCTTGGAAAAAGTAAATGATTGCATATTAATTAGTTTAACTAGTCCATGTCCCATGTTTTGACAAGAGGAGAAATATGGCCGCCATCCAAAGCAATTTGAAAAGAATATGTTACAAAACAAAAAATGGAACGATTTTGTAATTTGGATGGAGAAAGAGGTATCAATAGTTGAGTTTCAATAACTTAGTTGGATATTGTTGTGTTAATATGTCAAGTTGCATCTCTTGTGTTGAGTTGTTTATTGATGTGTAGGATGAGTAAATAGAGCTCAAATCTCATGATTACAAGATGACCATTTATGTGTATGAATAAATAGAAGAAGGATGTAGATGAACTCAATTCATCTGACTTTATGCCTCTTGGTAGGAATTCCTCTTGAATCTCTAATATCAAGTGCCCAAGACTTCTCTATAGCTTTTACCTTTCATTGTCGCCTTTCCTCTTCACTATAAAACTCGTCTCCTTTTTCCTTATCTACATTTTTGGCTTCAACTTCTAATTCATCCCATGTTTTACCTTCCTCCTCTTCAAAATATTCTTCTTCTTCGTCCTCCTTTGACTCCACAAGAGATTCATCTTCTGAACCTTCCTCATCTGATTTTGATTCCTCTTCTACATTAGAGGGTTTGTATCCTTGATCTGACTCTTTTGAATTATTAGAATCAGAATCACTAGCTTCCATATTCAAAAATTCCCAACCACCATCTTCAATAAATTTATCTAGATCATCAGTAATACTCTTCAAAATTGGCCGCTAGTTCAAGTTCATTATGCTTTCATAATAGTTTATATCCATGGAGTTCAACCATTCCTTGATGCCATCAAGCAAAGATTGAGGAATGGCATACATGTGGAGTACATATCGCTTGAAGTCTTTGAAAACAATAGCCATATCAAATTCCTTTTTCCCAAGTCCTACTCTCTCAAGGTTAACAATTCTCAATCTCACTAATAACAATTACTAAGAAAGGTAATTCCACCAACTCTACCAAATAGTTTACCATAGGAACAATAAAAGAAGAGGCTTTGAAAGGAAATCCATGAAAACCAAGCTCTCTAAATGGTATATCAAACTCTAGTTCAAAATATTTTAGATGAGGTTGCTCCCATAGCTCTCTTACTCGCTTGAAAAATCCTTGAAACTCTAACTTCTTAACATTCAAAACATAACTGGAATGTCCTCAACACCCAGTAGAGCTATCCAAAAAAGCTAACTAAAAACATAAACGTGCTCCCACACACAATGGCCTAATGGATGGTTGTCATAGAAGTCAAACAATCGAAGTAACTACACTGATCAAGTTAACATATATGCATCATTTGCATAAACAGTTGAAATGCATAACAAATGTTAATCAATACATTGAATTTTGAGATGTGTTGAAATAATAAAAATTTTTTTTTGGGGAAAATATCAGCAGCGTGGGGGAAGAAAGCATTAACCCTAATAAAATAATTTTTTGTTGTTCTTGATACACCATCTGTAATTTTTCCTTGGATGACAGTTCTGAATTTCTATATTTTGTACCCTTTTAAATGTCCTACATCTTACAAATATGGAATAAAAATGCTCAACTTTGTATCGAGTCCAAAGGCCAACGAATTCTGAATAAGGGTAGCCAAACTTGATAAGGATGTAGTCACTATTACACGTATTGAAAATCCAAAATAATCATGTAAAGACAACTACCAGTGAAAACCATAATCAATCAAATTATGCACATTCAAATCTAAGTTTGAAAGCTTGCATTTCATTCCATGCATCTAAGTCCTTGTTGAATATTGAGGGTGTCAACAACAAAGCTAGAATATCTCTCCTTAAACCATAACTACTTTTAAAGTGCAATATTTCCAAATTCAAATCCACTTTGCAGCTAAGGAAAGGAGGTGGGATTGTCAGGTGCTACCTCAAACAGAGAAGGCCATAGAAAACATTGAAATAGAAGATCCAATAAGTGAGATGACATAGTTGTAGACCATAGATAATCAAAATTCTTTCAATGCACAAATGCTTGTGATACAAACAAAAGGTGCTTACACATTGGCTAAATATACCCTCATCAAAATGACTAGAAATAAATTTCAAATTTTTAAGTAAACTCTGACAGTCAAGAAAAATAGTCATAAAAATTGGAAGTAAACTGTGGCAAACATGTAGGTGAACTTAATTCATCTGACTTTATGCCTCTTGGAAGACATCAAGATCTCCCCTCCTAAAGTTCGGACCACATCCATTACCTTCACATAAAATTGGACATCCTTGGTCTTCTTGGTTCCCATGCCATGATATGGTTATGCAAATGAAAATGAAGAAAAGTAATCATCTCATTCTCTGCTGCCTAGAAGAATGCATGCTTAATGTTTCGATACATGATATCAACTCTCTCTTCTGCTCTCATGGTTGAATATCGAAATCCATTATGGTGGGCCTCCAGAGTTCTAGTCATCTTTTGTCCTCTTCCACCAAATGTTGGCCTGATCCACATGTCTTCCAGCCTAATTGGATTTGTTTTTGAAAGTTGAAGTTTCTCTTGAGTCACTAGTGTAGCTCTCTCTACCTTTTCAGACTCTTTCGTTGCTACATATTGTCTCTGGGATTTAATCATTTGTACCACATGGTTGATGTGCTTTGAATCCTTGTATCTAAAGGAAATTTCCTTAACATAAATACTGCTAGGGAATTCCAATGTTTCCATTGTAGTTGGCATTAAAGCCAATACCTACAACATTGAAAATTATCCTTATATAAGAATTCCCTCCATCTTGTTGGCTTGTAACACTCTTGATGGTGGTTACATGAAATCTGATTTTGATTCCTCTTCTACATTAGAGGGTTCATATCCTTGATCTAACTCTTCTGAATTATCAAAATCAAAATCACTAGCTTCCATATTCAAAACTTCCCAACCACCATCTTCAATAAATTTTTCTAGATCATTAGTAATACTCAACAAAATTGACCACCAGTTCAAGTTCATTTTGCTTTCATAATACTTTATATCCATGGAGTTCAACCATTCCTTGATGCCATCAAGTGAAGATTGAGGAATGGCATCAATGCGGAGTACATCCCACTTGAAGTCTTTGAAAAAAATAGCCATATCAAATGCCTTTTTCCCAAGTCCTACTCTCTCAAGGTTAACAATCTCAATCTCACTAATAGTGATTACTAAGAAAGGTAATTCCACCAACTCTACCAAACAGTTTATCGTAGGAACAATAAAAGTAGAGGCTTTGAATGGAACTCTATGAAAACAATCTATCTAAACGGTATATAAAACTCTAACTCAAAATGTTTAGATGAGGTTGCTCCCATAGCTCTCTTACTCGCTTGACAAATCCTTGAAACTATGTATTGATTTTATTTTTCTTGTCCCTCTCTTGTTGTTCTTCCTCAATTTCATCAGGATCATACATTGACCTTCTTTCCCCTCCTAAAATTTGGACCACGTCCATTACCTCCACATAAAACATAACATCCTTGGTATTCTTGGTTCCCACACCATGATATGTTTATGCAAATGAAAATGAAGCAAAGTAATCATCTCCTTGTTCGTTGGTTGGAAGAATGCATGCTTAATGTTTTGATACATAATATCAACTCTCTCTTCTTCTCTCATGGTTGAATACTAAAATCAATTATGGTGGGCCTCCAAAGGTACAATCATCTTTCTTTCTCTTCCACCAAATGCTGGCCTGATCCACAAGTCTGCCAACCTAATTGGATTTGTTTTTGAAAGCTGAAGTTTCTCCTGACTCACCAGTATTAGCTGTAACTTTTTTGAAATTTTATGATGGTATGTGCACTTTGATATGATGTAATATGATTATGGTTTCATCTCATATGTTGTAATATTAGATATATAATAGAAAAATAAATTATTGCATGAAATAAATAATAACTTTTCATTTTAATTGTTTTTTTTTGCAAAACATGGGTCTTCTAGAAGATCAAGATGATGCTCAACATGATATAGATCCACAAAATATTGGTTCTGTTGGTACATTTCACATGGTAGAGGATGATGATGACGTAGATACGAAAGACACCGAGGCCAATGACAATGATCACGACGATGACAAAGATGATGATGATCACAATGGTGATGATGATGATGATGATGATTATGATGATTATGATGATGATCATGATCATGATGGTGAGACAGTTGGTGATAGTAACCAGTGACATTCATGATCATATAGACTACATCATGGATCATTGTCGATATATCGTTATGATGACTCTTTTCATGGTTACTATCATATGTATCATTTTCACAACCTACATTACTATATTGTTGAGTTGTATCATATTGACATGTATCATTTTCACTATATCATTTGGACATGTATCATCTTGACTTGTATCAATTTGAGTTACATAATTTATTAATTTTATTTATATCATTTGTACATGTATCATTTTCACTTATGTCGAGTGTTGGACATGTATCATTTTGACATGTTTTTGATGTACTAGCATATTTGAATGTCACTTGTTTTAGTTATATATGATAATGATATTATCAATATTGACTTGTCAATTTATATATATTAAAAGTGGTTTATGATTTTTGGATGAATATTTATTAAGTATGATGATTTTAATTTACTGCTTAGGATGAATGTTGTCAAATTCAATTAAATTATAGATATTTGACTCACTTGTTTTAATTATAGATGATGATCATAGTACAATAAGTATATTGTTATTTAATCATATGAGTTAAATAATTAAATTACTTACTTTATAATCATGAGTTATTTAAGAGGCACAATATATTTAACTAATTAAATTGAAATAAAACATATTAAATTAATAAATGGAAGCAAAACAAGAAGCATTTTTAGAAGCAAAAAAGGAAGCAACAATGTAAGCCAAACTAGAAGCAAACCAGAAGCAATCTTGGAAGCAAAAGTGGAAGCAAACTTGGAAGCAAAAGTGGAAGCAAATCTAGAAGCAAAACTAGAAGCAAATCTAGAAGAAAAACCGGAAGCAAAACTGGAAGCAAAATTGGAAGCAAAAATGGAAGAAAAATCAGAAGAAAAACCAGAAGCAAACTTGGAAGAAAAATTGAAAGCAAACCTGGAAGAAAAATTAGAAGAAAAACTAGAAGCAAACCTGGAAGCAAAATCAAAAGCAAAACTGAAAGAAAAATCAGAGGAAAACTTGGAAGCAAAATTGGAAGGAAAACCGAAAGCAAAACCAGAAGCAAACCTGGAAGTAAACTTGGAAGCAAACCTGGAGGCAAAACTGGAAGCAAAATTGGACGCAAAATTGGAAGCAAAACTAGAAGCAAAAATGGCAGTAGACATGGAAGTAAAACAAGAAGCCAAATTGGGCACCAATTTCGGCACAAGTTCCTTCACTACTTCCCAACGCTATTTTAGGCACTGAAAAAGGTGCTATGATTTCCTGGTGCTAAAACTAGCATTAAATCCAGTGCCAAATCTGGTAGAAAAGTTAGCGCCAAATTCGACACCGGGCTGACCATGCTTGTTTGCGCTGAGTTTAGCACCAGCCAAATTGTTCAATTCATGTACTCAAAATACACTAAAATTCATTACAAAATCTGGCGCTAATTTCCCTTTGTGCTATTGTGATTGGAATCATACTAAGAAACTCACAAAGTACTTCCCATCATGCACAATCCTTTGCATCATATGCCATCCATGTAGTTTCGAGAATCATACCACAAGCTTCATAGAAAAAATGTATTTATTCCATATCTCATTTACACATATGCAAGTTAGCACCATCAAAGCATGCAATCCAAAACTTAGAGTAAGATGTTACACAACATCTTAGAACATCATGCAACTATCCAATACACCTTCTATAGCCATTTCGTGACACACCACATATTAATACAACTTCTAGGGATAATTCACCTCAATAATATGATCTCAAGAACTTTATTTAAGGTAAATTCACTTCCACAATATGACCTCAAGGGGTGATCCCACAATATTGGTTTACAATTCTAGTGAGGAAGGAAAATTGCATAAACGCTATTATGATTTTTTTTTTCCTTTTTAGGGGTTCGCACAAACTAGGGTGTTTGAATGGACCTAAAAGGGGTTCAAATGAACCTTGGTTTGAGTGAACCCTATTAAATGATGGGACCCATTTTTTTTGCATTTTTTTATAACGAAGACAATGAAAAATTGAATACAATGGGGGGTTCGCTCAAACTAGGGTTCAGTTTGAACCCCCCCTTTTCCCCCTTCTCCCCCTCTTGCACCAAATTTTTGCATATTTTTTTCCCTTCAAAGCTCAGGTTCAAGATGAAAATGGAGGATACTTCATATACCCAAATGGATGATGGTAGTCCTCGAAATGAGCTATCTATTGAATATAATTTTAATATGTTTTTGTTTTATTATATATTTTATTTTTTAGTTTGATTAAACATAGGTTTTTCACTGGAAATCAAGCTCTTTGTTCTGCACATGTGGAAAAAAAGAAGATTATCAAAATTTCTTTTAAAAAAATTTAGTGCACTAGATATTGATGTCCTTGATTAAAAAAAAAGAATTTTGATACATACAAAAAAAGTTATGCTTAAGCCAGTGAATCATGTCTAAATTGTAAAAGGTTCGGCTTTGAAACTTAATTAAGAAAAAAATATTCAACGAAATGCTACGAAACCAATTCCATGCACTAGATATCATAGTTACAAGTCTAAATTAAAAAAAAATAAAAATTATCCTACATAGAAAAAAATTTGTGTTAGCCAGTGACATCACTCTTTAAAAATGGTGTTTACTATTAAAAACTAGTTTTCAAAGGAGATGGAAAAAGAAGTGTAATCTAATTCATTTTTTTAAAATAAATATATATATATATATATATATATAATTAGAATCTACATACAAAATGTCACAAATCACTAGTTTGCATCATCTTCAAATTCCTCATGGTTTAGCTGCTATAGGTGCCCAAAAGGGAAGATTTAGTTAACAAAAATCAGTTCAGTGTCTAGTTTGGCCAAAAATTGTAAACCAGTATTGTGGGATCACCCCAAGAACTTTATTTTTAATCCAATTTTATTTTCAAGCACTTGGGGTGTGCCTTCTTTGACTACCTCTCTAGCCATTAGTTTTTTTATCTCAGGTTTCTAGTTCTTCTACTGTTGAGAGGAATTGATCTAATTATAGCTTCATCCACTCCCTTAAGAGGAACATGCTTACCTCTAAGAGAGCTAGGAAGCTTACATGGTTGTACATAGTGCTATGTGTCTCATTTATTGCAAGACACTTATGTATGAGGAGTGTCCAACATAGCAGTGGGATGTAGAGCTAGAGGAGCGAACACAAGTTGATGAGGATGCTACACAAATGGGGTTCGTTGGTATTAGTTTGAATGATCTTTGACCATGTGGAGTCTAATAGTTGTAGTGATGAGTTTGGGAAAGATTAAAGACCTCACTTCACTCCATTTTGTTATTTTGAACATTTGTCATTGTAAAAAGGATAAGTGCACAAAGTTGAGTCCACAAAATGTGGAAGTTTTTTCCTTAGCCAAAAAAACAAAATTGACATTGCAAAAATGGGATCCTGATTTTTATAAACGGGATCCCGAGTTTTAAAAATCAGGATCCCGAGCCTAAATGTGAAACGAGATCCCACTTTTTAAAAATTGGGATCCCATTTGTTAAAGGGTCCCAAACCGACAGACATAGAACAGGATCCCGATTAGTATGAAACAAGATCCCGATTTATAAAAATTGGGATCTCGTTTTGTAATAATCGGGATCCTGTTTTGTAATGGTATTTATTTTTAAAAATGAAAAAAACTCCATTTTCACTACGCATGGGATCCCGAGTTTGTGAGTGACAACAACCACAAAAACTAGCCTCTAGGTACGCCTCCATCCCCACTTTTTAGCATTTTTTCATTTTTTATTAAAATTGTCAATAAAAGAATTGATTTTAGCATTTTTTTTAAAATTATATGACGTTTTAAACATTTTATTTCCTATTATAGCAGAAATGAGGAATTGTAGAAATAGATGAAAAAATGCAATGAAACCTAAAGATATTGAATAGAAACGCAAAAATGAGCCTTGAATTATATTTTAGAAACAAAATTTGGATTTTGAAACCTAAATTGTTCAATCAAACAAAAAAAATTGTATTTGAAAACCCTAATTGAAATGAAACAAAAAAAATTGCATTTCAAAACCCTAGAAATTGAAATGAAATAAGTAAATTGCATTTGGAAACCCTAATCAAGCCTTTTGAAACCCTGAATTCAAATCAAACAAAAAAATTTGGATTGAAAACCCTTGTTTGAAATGAAATGAAAAAATTGCATTAAAACCCCTAATTGCTTAGATTGAAACCCTAAATTGAATTGAAACAAAAAAAATGCTAAAACCCTAAATTGAAATCGAACAAATCATTTTGATTTTGAAAACCCTAATTTTGAGCTCAAGAAAACTCATTTGCATTGTTTAAGTGTTTTAAATTTCATTTGCATTGTATGGAGAAAACAATATGTTAAACTTTAGTTTCAATGTTAAATTATAATTAGATTAGAAAACAATATGTTAAAGAATAGTTATAGTTCATAAATTTTATCAATGTTTGTTTGCAAATTTAGTTAGCAAATTTGTAAATCGAAGTGTGCAATTGATTTCCAATTGTCACTTAATTAGATAATATTCAACATTCATTTCTATTTTATGTTTTGATCTCTCTTAGTCATGCCTTGTTTCCATTTCTTGTTTGCATGTGTTGTTTGTTGTCTTTTGACAATCTTAACCCTCATTCTAGTCAATTACTTGTTAATTAGGCTTCTAGTTTAGTCTAAAATCTCAATTTTTGCACTAGTTACCTAGACACTAAAAGAATCTACATATTTTTCTTTTCTTTCTTTTAGGTTCTTTCAATTCCAAACAATCAAAAATAAAATACTTGATTCAACATTTACTAATTTTATATTATACATTTTATATCATAAAATTCATTTAAGTGGGAAATATTAATGAAAAAAATGTTAAATAAAATAATCTTATATTCAATTAAAAAAATATCCAATTAAAATATACATCAAACTCAATCTTAATAATTCACAATTATGTGTTTCTATTATGAAAATAGTCAACCCATTCATAAAATAAAAAATATTCATAAACTAGGCACTAACTTGCAAGTCCATTATTCCAAGGTCCACCCAAACTTCACCCTAAGTTCGCTAAACCCTAAACCTTGAACTCTAAATCCTAAACCCTTAACACTAAAGCATTCATTTTGTCCTAGGACCTTAAAATGAAATTTGGTTGCCTTAGGAAACTCCACCAAATTTTATTCCCTTAAGCCATGTCATTTTGTCGTAGGACCTTACTACAAAGATCCCCTTAAGCTATCCTATTACCCTAAACCCTAAACTATAAAATCTAAACCCTAAACCCTAAAGACATCATTTTTTCCTAGGCCCTTAATGAAATTTGGTTGCCTTGGGAAACACCACCAAATTTTATTCACTTGAGCCATGTCATTTTTTCCTAGGACCTCACTAGACATAGATACCCTTAAGCCATCCTATCACCCTAAATTGTAAATCGATGTCTTAAGGGGTCCTAATATGACATTTCTTAAGGGGATAAAATAAGTTCTCAAAATTTGGTGAAGTTTCCCAAGGCAACCAAATTTAACAATAATAAGATCGTGCAAGATTATAATATGAATGAGATTTCATTATCTAGGTTGGTCAGTTGAAACAAGAGCTATCTCAATCAACTGTTCCAAAAGAAAATGTTCTTCACTAACTTGCAAGTTCATTATATTCCAAGGGACACCAAAACTTCACCCTAAGTTCCCTAAAACCTAAACCCTGAACTCTAAAATCTAAACCCTAAACACTAAAGCATTCATTTTGTACTATGACCTTAAAATGAAATTTGGTTGCCTTAGGAAACTCCACCAAATTTTATTCCCTTAAGCCATGTAATTTTGTCATTGGATCTTACTACATAGATCCCCTTAAGCTATCCTATTACCCTAAACCCTAAACTCTAAACTCTAAACCTGAAACCCTAAAGCCATAATTTTTTCTCAGGCTCTTAATGAAATTTGGTTTCCTTGGGAAACTTCACTAAATTTTATTCACTTGAGCCATGTCATTTCTTCCGAGGACCTCACTAGACATAGATCTCCTTAAGTCATCATATCACCCTAAATTGTAAATTGATGTCTTAATGGGTCTTAATATGACATCTCTTAAGGGGATCAAAGAAGCTCTCAAAATTTGGTGAAGTTTCCCAAGGCAACCAAATTTAACAATTATAAGATCGTTCAAGATTATAATATGAATGAGATTTCATGATCTAGGTTGGTTAGTTGAAACAAGAGCTATCTCAATCAATTGTTCCAAAAGAAAATGTTCTTCACTAACTTTCAAGTCCATTATATTCCAAGGGACACCAAAACTTCACCCTAAGTTCCCTAAACCTTAAACCCTGAACTCTAAAATCTAAACCCTAAACACTAAAGAATTAATTTTGTCTTAGGACCTTAAAATTAAATTTGGTTGCCTTAGGCAACTCCACCAAATTTTATTCCCTTAAGCCATGTAATTTTGTTGTAGGACCTTACTACATAGATCCCCTTAAGCTATCCTATTACCCTAAACCCTAAAGTCTAAAGTTTAAACCCTAAACCCTAAACCCTAAAGCCATAATTTTTTCTTAGGATCTTAATGTAGTCTGGTTGCCTTGGGAAACTTCACCAAATTTTATTCACTTGAGCCATGTAATTTTTTCCTAGGACCTCACTAGACATAGATCCCCTTAATCCATCCTATCACCCTAAACCATAAATCGATTTCTTAAGGGGTCCTAATATGACATTTCTTAAGGGGATCAAATAAGTTCTCAAAATTTGGTGAAGTTTCCCAAGGCAACCAAATTTAACAATAATAAGATCGTGCAAGATTATAATATGAATGAGATAAATCATGATCTAGGTTGATTAATTTACGGTTTAGGGTGATAAGATGGCTTAAGGGGATCTATGTCTAGTAAGTTCCTAGGACAAAATGACATGGCTCAAGTGAATAAAATTTGGTGAAGTTGCCTCAAACCTTAATGAAATTTGGTTGCCTTGGGCATCTTCACCAAATTTTATTCACTTAAAATCCATGCCATTTTGTACTAGGACCTTACTACATAGATCCCCTTAAGCCATCCTATTACCCTAAAACCTAAATCCTAAACTCTAAACTGTAAACCCTATAACATTCATAAATTGTCCTTTATTAATTATTAATAGTTAATTGTATTTTCATTCAAGTAACATGCCTTAGACATAAATGAGGCTTACATATTTTATCATTTGTATTCAATTAGGCCATTTATATTGAATGGTTTAAGGGTATTTCCTAAACATGTATCTTACATTTTGAAATTACAAATATAATGCAGTTTCACTCATATCTTAGAGATCACATGGATCAATTCAATAATATTCACAATCCATCTCCATGCCATCCATCTCCACCACCTTCACCTCCACCTCCACCCACTCCACCTCATAACCCCCCACCTCCACCACCTGAAATCGATGGTGCTCATTTGCAAGCATGAATCAATGCCAATGTTAGAACCATCCAAGATCAAATCAACATTATTCAAAATGAAGAATGTGTTGCACCACTTGTGAGGATGTTTGCATCTAGCATGCAAACCCTTGTTGCTGTTGTTAGGGCTATGGATGGGATCTTAGATGAGCGTCGACAATGGATAGAGGAGAGGAGAACTTCCGATTATGAAAAGGAAAATGCAAAGAAATGAAGAGATGCAGTAGAGAGCCACACTAGTTTCTAAATTAAGACAATGATCTTAAATAGTTATGAATTTGGTGAATGATGGATATTTTTTATGATGAATTTATAAATTTGGTTGGATGGATATTTTTAGTGATGTGAATTTGTGATTTTGGTTTTAGATGGATATTTTTACTTATGTGAATTTATGATTTTGGTTCTAGATGGATATTTTTAGTGACATGAATTTATGAATTTAGTGGAATTTATGAACTTATAATGATTAATTTATAATAGTATATATTTTATGACTATCTACAAGATCATGATTTCTCCTGTTGAAAAATTGTAATATATGTGTGTGTTAGACATAAAATGAGCTTTTTGTGAATGTTTCAAGTTTATTGTTTAGTATGTACACATATATTAAAATTGCATATAGTTCTTAAATTTTGAAATTTGTATGTATGTACATAGTTTAGTTTAATGATGTATGCATGCAAATTATGCATCATATTTTTTATTTTAAATGTATGTACATGTTAAATTTTGAATTTTTTATGCACATGCTCAAGTTCAATCAATGTATATGTGCGTTTCAATTTTATATGATCTTAATATATGTATGCACATCCTATTTAAACAAATTTGCATGTGCGTTTCAAATTTAACTATTTCTTGTATTTTTTTAAGTTTGTATGTTAATTTTGTATAATTTAATGCAAGTGCATACTTATATATCATACCATGGATGATTTTAACATTGATGATATGATCAATCCACCACCTTAGCCACCTCCCCGTCCCCCTCCACGTCCCCCTTCACCTAATATGCCACCTCCAACACTTGTTGCATCTAATGAGGCTCTCTTGCGAGCACACATAAATGATCAAGTTGCATCCATACAAAATCAAAAAAATGCTATGCAGAGTCAAGCATTGATTCCACCACATGTGAGACGTTTTGCATCTATGATGCAAAACATTGTGGATGCCATCAGGACCATTAATTCTGATCTAGATAGGCATCGACAAGACAAAGAACAGATGAGACAATTTTATGTTGACGGTCTCTCTTATAAACAAATTTTAGACCTTAAAATAATGAAAGCCCACCTATCCCCCTACTTTCTCGACCTCATTACTCAATAGCCCATTCCTCCCAACAAATCTAGAATATCCATGAGGTGGTGCATACATCCACAGATGAGTGCACACTTTTGGGATTGATGGTATATGGTTTTTGATAGTCCCCCACATGCTAATTGGGAGTGCCCATTGTATTTTTTAAGGAAACTGTATGTAGAGTTTGTTATGGGGAAAAAGCTCAATTATTTTGATTTAAAATCATTTCAGGGTGTTGGTGGCAGCATGCCACAATAGAGGTTAGGGGTAGGAGTTGATCCCCAATGCCTGGTGCATGTGCAACCCCTTGTTGATGCTCCTGGTCCTCCCATTCCTGCACCTATGCATCATCGAGTTATGGTCTCGACATTAGGTTTCCTTAGTACACTCGCAAGAGACCTTGATTAGCATGCTTCTACGATAGTGGGTAGGGAGCATAGAGATGATGGTGATGGAGGAGTGTTTTATGGAGCTAGTTTGAGTACCACTCCAGGAGTGTCGAGGCCCATCCCACATGTATGTACTAGTTGCCATCAAGTATGTTGTGGACCTAATCAGGACACACCTAGTTCAAGTGGACATGGAGATTCTAGTGGTTCATCTGGTCACATTAGTTCATTTGTAGAGTTTCTTACAGTAGACCATCACCCTGAGGACACTACGACACAGGTATAAATATGCATATACACATTCAATTTATAATAATTTTGATGAATGTATATATCAAAGAAAAGTTTGCAATAAATTTTAACAATCAAACTGTTTGGTGTATAGATGACACTAATGATGGGGCAATCGTCTATAATTGAATCACATATATGTTTGAAATATTTATGTTGGTTCAGGTGAGTCAATCAACTTCCACGTCAATTCCACCTGAGGGGTTGTCGAGCACTCCTTCATTATCGAGCGTCGTAGATTAGGGGTAGGTACATTTATATTGTAAATTGTTTAACTTACATTAGTATATTTACAATTATGAATTTTGAATTCACTAAATATGAAATGTGCATGTACACTTGTAAATATTATAAGCGTTAAATGTCTACATGTATGTCTAGGTTGATACCACAATGAGAATGGGCATCAGGAAAACATTAGATGTTGCGGCTACTCGTGAGGCCTCTGATTTTTAGGTTGTTTAAAAAAATTTCTACACAAAATGTGCAAACTTGAATATATATATATATATAATATGAGCTAATGCATGTTTTAAATTCTTTTCTTTTATAGCATGAGACACATCTTGTAGTTGAGCATGCATAAATAGGTCTTAGAGAAGAGGATACACAACCTCAAAATACAGTACAATTAAGATATGATAAATTATAAATTAAATTGAATTAAATAATTTTTAATTGTAGACTTGTACATCTAATTTCAACTTTCTTTGTCTTGTTTATGTAGATTGATTCAAAAAATTTAGAGGTTGCTTCAGGTGCACCAGAGCATCCAGACCCAAATATGATGGTAATTTAATTTTATGATGAATTATAAATTAAATTGTCATTAAATTATTTTTCATTGTCTTACATCTAATTTCATCTTTCTCTTGTATAGAGTATTTTAGGTCATCTGCATAGTCCGCATGGTGTGAAGAGGTCTCTTTATTATAGAGACAATACATGACCTAGAAACATGATTTTATGGGTTATATTTGTTTATTTCATGGACTATATTTCTGGTTTATCATGTACTTTGTTGGACTTTATATTTCATGGCCCAAGTACTTAGTTGGACTTTAGTTCATGGGTTGTACTCTAATGGACTTTATTTCATGCGCTTAATATATTGGTTTCATGCACTTAATATGTTACATAAACTATGGAGTTTATTATTGTTTGAAATTTTAATTTACATGTGTACATTTATGCATTTTATGTTCATAGTCAAGACATTAATATAGGACATTAATGTGAAATTAAAGTTGAAATTAATAGGACATTTTAATATTTATACTTTACAAATTTAGTGATCTCATACATGATATACATGATATTTATATACAATAATTAGCGATAATTAGTCAATGAACTTATTCAATTTAGGCCAATCAATAATTAGTCAATAAATCATAATTTACAAACAAAAGCAATCTGTTTATATACCAAAAAGGACAAAATTTTAAGAAATAAACAATACCATACAAGATTAGAGAACAAAAGCATTAATAAATTCTATAAATAATAGCATCCAACACTAATTTATAAGCTGTCAAAACAAATAATGGCACCCAATACTAATTTATAAGCCACATCAAAACAAATAATGGCATCCAATACTAATTTATAAGCTAGAAAAACAAATAATGATATCCAATACTAATTTATAAGTTGTCAAAACAAATAATGGCATCAAATACTAATTTATAAGCTATCAAAAAAAATAATAACATCCAACACTAATTATAGGTTGTCTTAAGGGGATGTCTTAAGGGGTCCTAATATGATGTCTTAAGGGGATCAAAGAAGAGTATAATTGAGTATAAATATTAAGTGATATTAACAAGTATTATAAGATTTAGGGTGACTCATCGTAACAAATGATATAATTAAGTATAATATTTAGGATATGTGCTAATACGACACGTCTTAAGGGGATGTCTTAAGGGGTCCTAATACAACGTCTTAAGGGGATGTCTTAAGGGGTCATAATACAACGTCTTAAGGGGATGTCTTAAGGGGTCATAATACAACTTCTTAAGGATATAATTGATTTAACAATAATGTATGCATGATATTTAGTGATTATACAATCAAATATAAAGTTTCAAAGTAGGAAAACATGCACATTTAACAAACAAAATATATAGAATATCGATTTTGATACATAGAAGTACATAGAGTACATAATTGTGTATGTACATGTATTTGTAATTTGTACAAAATGTTTAATTCTGTAAGTATGTATGTACATATATGTCATCTTAAAACAATGTTTACAAATTTTGGATATGCCATCTCGAGAACATCTCAAACTCATTCCCAGAATGTAGTAGGTCTTCACACCACCTAATATCAACAAGGTACAAGCAATATCAATGAAATCATTAAAACATAAATATTTTAATTTATATTAAACTATCTATATGTACACAACTCAAGTACCTACATTTAAAAGTATTCCACACATTTGTGTAGGTTGAATCTAGGCATCCTCTCCTTTTTGTTTCAAAGTATGAGATCAATGTAATGATGGCTTAAGGATACAAAAAAGGAAAATAAATCAATTTTAACTATTAATGTACAAGCAATATCAATATGTAATCAAAACATGTATTTAAATATAATTTAACTAATAATTACCTATTTTTACCAAGTATTCCTTGTTGTCTAGGTTGAATTTGCATGGACTAGATCATTTTTGTGATTATGCCTTAAGTATCTATAAAAGGACAATTTAAATCAATTTCAACTAATAACACATTTGACCGATATCGAAACATGTATTTAATCTATTTAAAAGGACAATATTTAAAACTAAAACTATATTTACCTATATTTACTTGGTCCATTGTACAATCTACATCCTCTCTTTTTTGCAATGCATCTATGATTGTCTCATGCTCTTCCATATAAATTGTCCATAACACTTTATTTGAAGGTCTTCCATGATACCGATCTAGTTTTATATTTGTTGCCACCACCAAATGTGAATAATGTATAATCTTTCTATGCATTTCATAATCTTTGAATGCAGGTAGACCATTCTTCCTAAGTGCCAACAACACCACTGACCCTATTGGAAAACATGAAAACCATCATCAAATAAGTTCTCAAAATTTTCTTAAGGGGATCAAAGACTTGTTCTAAAAAAATTGCTTAAGGGGATCAAAAACTTGTTATCAAAAATTTCTTGAGGGGATGTCTTAAGGGGATCACCGTACTTGTTGGATAATGATAGCCATCATCATCTTCTCGAGGTGCTATTAACTTATGTTTAGTTTCCACACAACGAGCCAACCAATATTCTATTTGCTCTTCATTCCGCTCAGGTGCAACAACAACATACACATGTCTTGCAAACAAAATTTGATTTAATAACTTGCACATATCCATATAAATAATTTAGTATTACAAAATAACTTAATAAAATGAAATAAATTGAATTAAACTTACCTTCTTGTACAAGGTCTAAAACATGGTCATAGTCTTCAGATGCAAACACTTGATCATTTTCTTCAATAGTTCTTTCATATTGATCATGTGCTTGTGTAGGTGTCAACGATCTTTGCTCCCACTATTCAGCCCATTCTGTATTTTCACATGCTCCCCAATCTCCTGAGATACAAAAATGGAAAAAACATGCAAGCTCCCTTGTCCAAATAGTCCATGTGCTTGCTGTTGAACTCCTAAATGAATGTCATTTAGTAGATCCACTGATTGTCTCATAGTCAACTCTAGGTACAATGTTCTTTTCTTCAACCAACCAAAAGAATCGATGAACTATAGAGTACTCACTTGAACCAGGTGCAGATAATCTTGTATTACACCAATCCACAATTCCACGTGCATCTTTAAATTTTACTGTATCCTCGAATTTTAATTGTTCTCTAGCAAAAATTCTTTTGACACATGCACCAACTCTATCATGTTCTCCTTTACCATGCGTAGCTTCAAAAAAACTCCATATATGTTGGACATTAAGTTCCTTGTGAACCCTACTTAACCAATAGAACATTTGAGCATTCTTGAACTGCCTTGTACAATTATCTGACCATATGAGGTGTTCTTTCATCTAGATTCCTCTTTCTCTTAAATTTCTATAAAAATATACTGAAACAATATTGAACAAACTCTGACGAGTGTAACCGGTTGTCACTCAAATAAAAATGATACTCCCTCAAAACTTTTCTATCATCCTCAGTGCTATCATTTGCATGTCTATAAACAATATGGACAAAACATAGCTACTTGCACTGAATTATAATACTGTGATTGGATTTCCTTTTGAGGAGCTAGAGTATAATTCTCCACAAAATCAACCACTGAAAGTATAGTACCAATTGGAAATGTGTTTCTACATGCATGAAATTGGCCATCAAGCCATCGAGCATGTTAAGAGTGCAAGACACATTTTGGTACAATCTTATTCTTAAATTCATTCATGAATGCATGCACACTAACTTTTTCTTTAACTAAATCACAACGCTTTTGTATTTTTCCATCTTTTAAAGAATAGTGAACATTCTTAAATTTTTTAGCATCTACTAATTGTTGTCCAAAATCATTATCAACAATTTCATGCATACAAATTCTTAAGAATGAAAGATTTCCACAATTAATGCATTGTCCAGAAATACAAAAACTTAAATAAAACAATTTATCATTAGATCTTTAACAAAACAAACCTGAAATAAACTCCCTTATTGCTTCAAGTGGCATATTAATACCACACTCCTATATAATCATGTTAGTATGCAAGGTACAACGTATATATCGAAAAACATCATAAAAATAATGAAATTGAACATGTGTTTTACAACAACAAGATATTTGTTGCTTATTCATTTTTACATACCAGGGTTTACATTTTTCAAAAGACCTTTGACTTATTTTAATATTACCAAGTAACACTGAATCACCACAAAATTTTCTATAAAATTCAGTTTGTGTTATATCTAATAGGTGTTTTGGGTGAGGATTGTGAATTTTGGACCCCACCCTTAATTTTAAAACATCTCTAGCATTAGATGAAACCCTAGTATTATCACGCCAATATTTTTTGATCAAAGATTTAATTTCAACATTCAATTTCATATCATACCTCAAGAGTCAGCCACTAAAACTCCAACATTGGTTGATAGGATCATTTTCTATACTTTCTCTTATTTTTACAGCTCTTAGCAATGTTTTAGGATGTATTTTTAAAAATTCACTAATATTGCTTACCATTCTTTTATTCAAAGTTGGTTTATTAACTATAGCAGTTGTTATAGCTCTTCTTGCTGCGTTTTTATCTTTAGATTGACTATTTTTCTCAATAGATTAAATGGCACTAGCAACAGTAGACATAACATGTTTTAATGATTGATCTTTTCTTTTTGGTTTAACATAAAAGCCTAACCTTTTCATTACTTTTCTCATTTTTTGCATTCTCATCAATTGCATCATTAGTTGACATTGAAATGCAATTTTCCTACGATAAAATAATTTGTTGTATATTCTATTCGCATGTGTTCTTATTTGCCTCCAAGAAATTTGACTAGGAAGATTATCAAAAACACCACTTTCAATTTAAAAAAAAAACATTTTCATTAAATTCAACATCACATTCTAGATTTTCATCTTCATCTTCATTTTCATTCTCATTTTCAACTTCAAAACGATTTACATTTTCATCTTCATTTTCATCAATAAAACGGTTTTCATTTTCAACAAAAGGATCATTGTCAATTTCATTTGCAACAAAAGATTTTTCTTTTTTTGTTTTCAACAAATTCTATAAAAGTTTCATCGCTCTGAATATTATCAATGTCAACATCATTAAGTCCAGCATCTTATAAAACTTCTACATACGAATTTACCATTTCACTAACATGTGGATTTGAAGACATACCTGGATTTGTGCATATTGAAACATTTTCCATAGCATTGAAAGAGGGATTTGAAGACATAGTAGGAATTGCTTGTATAATCATATTCTTCTCCAAATTGACTTCTTGCAAATTAGCTTCATCTACAACTATGGTCTCCTCAATGCTTTCATCTTCAATAGTTGTGGAATTGGATGCTCCACCATCATTCATTGATTTAATTCTCATTCTTCTTTCTCTTTGTCTTTGTTTCTCCTTCTCTCTATTTGCTTCAACTTCTTGAGGAGTCAATGTCTTCCTTCTCTTATTACAAGCTTTTGAACCCATGATTATAAAATTCTCAAGCACAAATGAATGTCAATAGCGAAATTCTTCAAAAAATTCAATCGAAATTGGAAGTTGAAGACCTCTAAGGAAAATTTCTTCCTCTTGTGTTCCTCAAAGCAAGTAGAAAACTAGCACAATTCCGCTTTAAAAACTATTTTTTTCATGCCTCCTTTGAAAAATTCAATCCATATTGCAAGTTGAAGACCTTTTGTTCCTCCAAACAAGTACAAAACTAACACAATTCCACTTCAAAAATGGTTTACATGATGCCCCCTTTGAAAAAATCAATAAAAAATGCAAGTTCACCACTTGTAAAGACAATAGTTGATGAAAAATAGCCCAATTTTACTACTCTCGGCCGTACATGTGAAGTTGTAGACTTCACAGTAGATTTTGACAATAAATTTAAATAAAACGATTAAAAACAAATAGGATCTCGTTTTATAATCATGATCTCGTTCCCCAGTATTAAATGTGGGGACCATTGACAAAGGAACGTGATCCCATTTATAAAGCAGGATCCCATTTCCCTGTCAATGGTAACCACATTTAATATTAAGAAACGAGATCGTGTTTTGTAAATAGGATCCCATTTCTAAAAAAATGAAATTGGATTTGCTTTGTGGTTGGGTTTTTGGCTTGTATTTTGGTTCAGGAAAAGCATTGGGAATATGAACCTAGGCCTTCAACCTAGTTTGACCTACAAGTTGAAGGTACTAACAATGTCAGAGAAAAATATTGAGTTTGGACATATGGTTGATGACTTTTTTGTAGAATCTTTTGATGAAATTAAAACCCATTTTAAATGAGACATTGCAAATTCCAAATATGTAATTTTTTTTACAATTGGATTATTTTTTCTATTTTTCAATTAATTTATGATGAAACTAGTCCATAAACTTTAAATATCAAGGTTTTTTATTATTTTAATAATTTTTTATCAACATAACATTTTGATGAACGGATTACACACGAACATACTTCAGACAATTCTTTTCAATTTTTTTAAAAAATAAAAAAATGATAAGTTTAGGTCATCTTATGCATGTCATACATGATTTTTCAAAAGGACAAATATGGCTAATAAAAATTTAATTAAAAAAAATTCAATAAAAATTTCAAAAAAATATCAAAAACGTGCTTCAGTGAGTCAAAAATATTTTTCCAAAAGGATTTAGAAAAATACTATAATTTAGGTCAAAATATGGATGTCGTACACGTGCATGGTATGGTAAAAAAAAGTGACTTTTAAACAATGGTTTTTAGAAACGCCTATTGAAACTCAATTTGTACCATTTGGGTATTGAAATAAATTACATATTTGGAAACTAGACTCCGAGTACTACACTTTATGATTAGTGACTTTTTTGAAGATTTGCTCTCTAAGTGCTTCAAATTTTAAGGTCAAATGTGTCAAATTCTAAAAACCAAGGAAAACACTTCCACTTTTTGGCCAAAAAGTGGACTCAACTTCTTGCCAGCACCCAAAATCATTATAAAATTTTGAATATAATATAATTTTTGAAGTCAACATTTTCATTATTCAATGTTAAATTCAAATTGTTAATGTCCACTTCAAAATTCAAAAATTTAAATTTTAAAACTGTTTTTCCAAAGTTTTGTTTATAATTCTTATACATCTTTTATAACTATTTTTTCAAGTACTATATGTATTTAAGTGTCGCCCCTAGCTTATGCCCTAACGTTGTTCCCTTTCCATCCCCTGCCATCTCTTGCCATCCCCAAACTTAGGCCCTTGGTTCCCCCATGAAACTCATCCCCATATCCCCTCATACCCTTGTTAGGAAACTCCATGGAACAATGGTGTCAACCTTAGTACCAATATAATGTTGCATAACTACCTATGTATCTTCTTGCTTCATGCATCACTCATGTAGAGATTGGAATCATGATACACATCCACATGCAACTCCTCGTTTTATGCACCACTCATGTAGAGATTAGAATCATACTATGCAACTCACAAAGCACTTCCTATCTCATGCACAATCCTTTGCATCATACACCATCCATGTAATATCAATAATCATAATACATAACTTCATAGATAAATATGTCTTTATTGCATACCTCATTTACACATATACAAGTTAGCACCATCAAAGCATGCAATCCAAAACTTATAGTAAGATGTTGTACAACATTTTAAAACATCATGCAACAATCCAATGCACCTTCTAGAGCCATTTCATGACACACCACCTACCAACACAACTTGCAAGGATAATTCTAACCATCAAGGGATGAAGCATCACACATCAAATCTCAATCAATTCAACTTCTATTGATGACCTTTATACTTATGATAATGTAATCTATACATGTACATCTATAACATATATAGACATAAAACATTAGGTGGGTAATTAACATGCATAGATAGAGGAAAATACATAGCCATATATCTCCCTCAAGATTATCTCATTCCCAAAGTGTATATATTAGTAAAATAATTTATTCTAATTGTTCTATTTTTCTCTATCTAAATTTGTGTCTCTATATTGCTTCCACATGCATAAAACACACCTAATTCCTCTTATAGAGTGTTGTCCCTCAAATAAACTTGAATCTACATCATTTTCTTCCATAAATTAATTTTTATTGGCACTAGATAACGATTTACTTATGATTCTCATTATTTTCATTCTAGGGCCTCTTTTTGACAAATGCCATTGATTTTCCATGCATCATGATGATATACCACCTTTTGATGAAAACACTCCTTTGGATCCTTTTGTACTTTCTAATGATGTATTGTTGAGTGATTTTAGAATACATTCTTATATTTTCCTTCTACTAAACAAACACATGGTTAAAACATACATGAGGATGAGCAACATGAGGATCCTTTATAGTTTTTACCTAGTACATGTGAGGATAATATGCCACTAGTTGATGATACATATTTCCTACTACCCACCACTATTACACATGATATGCATACACATATGGATATAAGACATGTTTTAAATGATATTTTCCCTTATGTGGACTACCTCATTAGTGAGATGGCCCATCTAAAAAAGTGCATTGATGATTATGAGCAAAAACTTAAACAAAAAGATTCTCTCAAATCTATATTACACAATCCTTTGGCATATGCCATTTTGGATTATCTTGCACACAGTGGATTTGTGGCACCTTCATTTTCAAGTTATAAAGGTAGGTGTGATCCATTATGACACTCATAGTAATTCCAAATTATGTGCCTCTATTATTTTCTTGTGGTTCAATTGCTTGCTAATGTGTTTCAAAAAAGCTAAGTAGTCATGCATTTACATGGTTCTATTCATTTCCACACACTTCTATCACTTCCTATGTGGATTTGGCTAGTGTTTTCAAGACATGTTTTCATTATAATATTGAACCTAAGACACATGTTGTTAACCTCATACAATACAAGAAAGAAAAAATAACCAATTAAAATTTGTGTATTATGATCTCAAATATTAGTTATTAACATGATTTATACCTTAGAAGATGGTGAAATTTAAATCATATTTATAAATGGTTTACCTCCAATATTTAAAATCCAAGTTTATTTCATGCATCATCATTCATTTTTAGATTCATGTGCCACTATATGTAAATGTGCACATGTGCTTATTAACAATCATCTTTTATGTCAATGTACTTCTAACACTTTGTCGCATATGGATAATGGAGAAATAAGGATAATACCTAATTAACAATATTAGATTATCCTACACATATTCTATTGAAGTAACTTTTGGAACAAAATCTTAGTATCTTTCCTTTGACATATGAAAATACACAACATTTTTTGGATGCAACTAATTGAAGGGGAACATATATTGTTGCTAACACTTTTCATGGTTGAGATTTTAGATGTCTAGATAGAGATTCATTATCACATTCAAAATTTTGAAATTTTTCTCATTACCACACATGGAATTTCATTGCATGGTCAAATCACATGAAACCTCATTGCATTTCCATGTCGCTCAAGGTTTTTCATACCACATTCTAAACAAGTGGAATTTCCTATCCCCAATCTTCTCATTTTTCATAGACAAATAATACAACTTGTAGTTTGTGCTCATTTTGATCATGTAGTAGATACTACTCATTACATAGTTTTTGTTGTTTTTCAAGTTTTGATGCAACACTCATACTAAGGAGACAACAAGAAGAATACGTGTATCCTTTTCAAATGACCTATACCTTTTTTTGAGTGTTTGAATATTTACTTTGATGTTTGCTAAGAATGTCCATATAGCATGAAACAATGTTCATGTTACATTCACATACACATCAAAGTGGAGAAAAATGTAATTTCATTCTAGTTTTTTGTATGATTTGATGTGAATGTCTTATTATAGTGACATATTGACAAATATATCAAAAAAGTATAAGAATGCTTAAATTTTAGCATTTTGTGACATGTATTTTAGCCCTTCAAATCATATCTAAGGGATGCAGTGACCCTTGAAATTCAAATCATCAAATTCAAATTCCAACTTTCTTGTTCCCTTCCATTAGCCAATATGGGTTGACCTAGACCTAGCACAAATATTGTGCAACATTGTTATTGCATAGTATATAAAGACATTCATTGTCAATTTAATTTAATTAAGTGGATTGTTAGAGCGCATTTCAATCTAAAAGGGCAATAGAGAAATTGAATAAGTATCATCATATAGGTCGGTCTACATGTCTACAAATCTTGTCTTTAATTTTTCTCATCAATGTTAGTTTGGTCCACCAAGGGGTATGACATAAGAGAACCCATTCACCTAACGAATCGACAAGCTCCTTGACATTTTCTCTAGACAAACATTTTTTTGAGTAAATTTCTATCAAACCATTTCCTACATGTCCCAAATCAATCTTGCATGTTTGATTAGTTTCATCAAATTCAAGATCAATTATGCAAGATACAACATTGATCCACAAAAGTTTGTGTACCAATTCAAACTTTTAGATATTCATTAGATCAGAGCAATTAATTTTCTAATAGTAACAAATTATCCCAAAACAACATCAACATCATTTATCCATTATCAATTCCAAAACTCAATACACCTATCCTCTTATTTAATTATCACGTTTATTTTCAATTCTATTATTTATCTTAACTATATTATTTAAGTTAATTATTTACTAATTAATTACATTTATTTAATTAACCTAATTAGTTATATAAATGTAATTAGAACTCTTACATAAAAATCAATTAAATTTAAAAAATTATCACTTGATACTGCAAAAATGTTACATATATTTTAATTGAAAACACACATAATCTTTCATCTTAACCATAAAAAGAATTTAAAGCCTCTAAGAAATATTACAATATAAATTATAAAGCTTATGGAAACAATACTGTATAACTTTTTTCTCCAATCCATTGTCAAGATGAAGATGAAAATAATTATATCTTTTGCATCCATATTTCCAATCATACTCTATAATCCATCATAAAAAAGAAGATAAAAATAACATTTTATTAATACAACCCTAAAAACAAGTGATACAATATGAAAACAAACATTACTTAAACATAGGTCACACATACATGAAATTTGCACTCCTATTACACTATTTTTCCTCTCCCTGATGATGGACTGAATGTAATTTGAAGTGTTGGATAAAAAACAGACACAATTGAGCCCGAACGGGTAGTGGAGTTGGCTTGGGCTGTGGGTTTGCTCCCCACAGGGCTCGGGTTCGACTCCAAACCCCGGGTTTACCCGATGCACATGGTTTACGGGCTATTATGTGCATCCCTAGGGGACTAGTCTCGCCTCAGCTCGCCCTGTAAAGGAAACATTAGGCTGAGTCGCGGGGACACCCCTGGGTTATTGAATTCAAAAGCTTACTTTCTAACTTCACAAACTGTGGAAAACTCATACCAATTATCAACTTCATTGACAAACAATACAACCCAAAATTTGAAAAATTAAAATTGAAGAGTTTACTGTGAAGAAGCGAGCTGTTCCAGATTCTTGGCCATGCCAGTGAGAATGGAGCTCAAAAGGGCCTCAATATCCTCTTTGGAATGGCCGGCGGCGGGCTCCATCTCGAAGGACCATTTCAGCAAACAGTTGCCCTTTTCCTCTGCTTCACAGACTTGAAAGGTTGCCTTGTAGCCATTAAAGCCCGGGATGTTGGTGTCAGTGACGCGATAAGCAAAGGAATGGTTAGTATCGTCCAAAGCGATGAGCTCCTCTAGGACAAAAGTATCGCTGCCCTCCCCCTGATCGGATGGCGAGGGTGTTGTACAGAGGCGCACAGAGCCCACGCCCTGTTCAGGCGCTCCTTCCAATCTTTCGCACGATTTCATTCCCGGAAACCACTTGTGTAGCTCGTAGTAGTCACTTGTTATCTTCCACACGGCCTCCAGCGGAGCCATGACCTTGGTTTCTACACAGCCCTGCCATTTCGAGCTCTCCATTTTCTCCCCCTCAGACAGAACAGGACTAAACAAATGCGGTCTGTGAGAGATTCGGAAGCGTTGGGGACGGATAAATATGACGATTCGGCTGTGAATGCTATTTGTTTTCTATATGCTTTGCCATCCATGTCGTCAGGATCCAATTTTTTTTCTTTTGGCAGGTTTCTGTGGGCTGTGATCCTTTCTTTGCTTGACTGCCATTATGCCCGATCCTGGTTTTGGCTTTTAGTTATTTGTATTTTAGCTAGGTACAATGTGAGAGGATCAATCGTTGGGCAAGGTTCAATATTTGGGGAACATGGCAGTTCTGGTTGGCCTTCTATCCATACTTCTAAATGGCTCCCCCGTTGGATTTGACAATCTTATCTCGTGGTGAAGAAAAAGATAAAATGTTGAAAAAGATGACGGTTGGGCTCCTCCCGACTCACACCCTGCTGATGTAGGAGAAAAAATCGGATGACAGGACCGTCACACGACGGTTGGGCTCCTCCTGATGTCACACCCCGTTGATGTAGGGGAAAAATTCGGATGACAAGGAGCTGTTCCCTCTGCGGGCACTGCCATGGTCGCTTGAGAGTCTTTTATTTTCATGTGTTTGTAATATTTTCTACTTTCTCGACTTGGCCCATGTGACTTTGATTTTCTGGGCGTAGCCCATGTGACTCTCGGGATGTGCTTTTTTACCAACCAACTTTTTTTTGTGAATATGTATTTCTATTTTTTATATTAATATAGATACTATTCCTATTCATTATACATATATATATATTAGAAATATTGCTTCAATATTAAAAAAATATATTTGAGGAATATTATATGAGAGTATTTATATTTTAAATCTTAAAAAATGTTATTATTTGTTTAAAAATGTTGAATTATAGCTAGATGTGTAAGATTTGCATACTAGGGATTTGAGGTAGCAGGAAACACTATTCTTATTTGGGAGTTTATAGAAGATGAGAAAAACCTTTCAAGATGATAGAAGATAACTAGAAGATAACAAGGACCTGTGAGATGATCGTGACTCCTTTATCTTTATTCTATTTGTATTTGTAAGACTTGTGATCTAGATGACTATTTCCTTTTTAAAACCACTTTTTATTGGAAATTTTGTCTCCTTATTTAGCCATTTTTATTTGGAGACCTAGTTCCATGCCACCTATCATTTATTGAAAGTTATTTTTTTTAATAGATTGCTTTTTTATCTGTTTATGCCCATATCATTATCAAGTCAAGGATATGGATTAGTAAAAAAAATAAAGAAAAAATATTAATCTAAAAATATATTTATGTGGATTAAAAATTTATAATAAAAAAACATTGGGTCACAATTAGATAGTATGCTGTCCCATAAAAATAGAAAGGACATTATTTCTACTAATTTTTCTTTGAAAATATTAAATAATATATTTAAATATTGTTGATATGCACTACTAAAACCACCTTCCTTAAGATCTATAAAATTATAAAATATTTTTTTTATAATAATTCAATCAAAATGATAAAGTTAGATAAATAAATTATATCTATAAATATTATTGTGACAAAAATAATATAGTTTTTTTTTTTTTGTTAAAACAAAATAATATAGTTAAAATATAATCCTACAAAATTGAATATAAAATATGAATTATATATTTGTAGAACTAGGGGAGAAGACCCAGTATTTGCCAGGGCTAACTTCGCGCAACCGTAGAATTCAAATCGTACAAATCGAAAAAAAAATTTATGGGTTTTTTTCGCTCGCTCACGAGTTAAGTGCTTATAACTAAGGTTTTGGCTTGTGGGCAATTCGGTCGAATGCAGGAGTGTTCGATATGCTTGTAGGGGTCAAAAAGTCACCTTTTAGAGGTGTCGTCTGGTCATCGCCCTAATGTCCCAGTATTTGCCCGCTATAATTTCAATCAATTATAACTGTTTTATCATTCAAATCCACTCAAAAGTCAATGGGTCGCATTCACTTTAGCACTTAATGAGCAGCCATTGGTGTTTTTGTAATTATTTATTCAATAAAATAAAGTTTTTTAATGGATCAAAGTGAATTTTTTTTTGGGGGGTTAAGTGAGCATGGAGGTGGCGGTAATTCAATGGGTGGCAGTAATTCAATGGGTGGTAGTAACTGAGACTTCTCCCCTATATGTTAGGAAAGGTGTCTCAACCTTCATTCTTATCTTAATAACTAAAAATGTGCAATTTTGAGCTCCAAACAAATAACTTTTAGGGCTCTAGAGGTCAATTTTGACCTCAAAAAGTATTAAAACATGTTTTAACTAGCGTAAATGAGTAGCTTAATAGAAGCCAATGGTGAAAACCTACTAGGGTGCCAAAGGTTGGAATTAAGATAATCAATCCTCATATAGTTTGGAGACAATTATTGCTGCCATAGGTCAAAGGAACAACAATGTTATACATTTATATTACTTGCAGCTTCAAAGAGGTATAGCCACAAAGGAAAAAGGTTAGGAACATGTCCCTCTATGTGAAGAAGCTATAATAATAACATTCTCATATTGCACATTCAGTAGAAGAAAGGGAAGAAGAGAGATACATTGGAGATAGAGTATGATATACTACAAATGTAGTGAATGTTGTAAAGTCGTGTAATGAAGGACACATGATAATGTATTACAAGCATAGTTGATTAATAGATAAGATGTCAAGATCTCTATTATGGGTGTTTGAATGAATGTATGTATATTTTCTATTGCTTCTTCCTTTACGCGGTCACACCCTTCATCTTTTACTTATTCACAACACTAGGAAAATCACTTCAACGCATAGTTAAATTCAAACCACTAGTATTCATTTTCCTCATCAATAGTATTCTCCCATGTTATATGGTTTACCATTTTGTGTTTCTAGAAATTTGTATATTCTATATATTGGTACCTAGGATGGAGATGTAGTATGATGTGATTTTGTAAGGGTTATGATGGCAAAATTTCCCCAAACTTAAGTTGGCATGTTCTCTTGTGAAGGCTTGAGCCTCTTGATGTGTTGTAACTAAATTGGTACTATGAACATTGGTTTGAGATTTGGAGGCTAAGTTTCTTCTCAAAGGAATTTTCATAAGATAAACTCTATCATTGTGGTATAATCTTGTGTTAATATTTTGTCCCCTTAAAACCAAAAAAATATATTTTGCATGCCTTTATCTCCTTATTGACTAGTGTAGGAAGTGTTTCTGCTATCAAGTATCTTTTAGTAACATAAGGGTGTGTGCAAGAAGTTGAGTCCACTTTTTGGTCAAAAAATGGAAGTGTTTTCCCTAATTTTTAGAATTTGTCACATTTGACCTTAAAATTTGAAGCACTTAGAGATGGAATCTTAAAAAAATTCACTGATCATAAAATGTAGTATTTGGAGTCTAGTTTCAAAATATGTAATTCATTTTAATACCCAGATGATACAAAATGATTTTCAATAGGCATGTCTAAAAAACATTGCTTAAAAGCCTCTCTTTTTTGCCATACCATGCACATGTACACCATCCATATTTTGACCTAAATAATCGTATTTTCTTGAACCCTTTTGGGAAAATATTTGTAACACATTGAAGAATGTTGATATTTTTTTGTAATTTTTTTTTAATATTTTTTGTTAATTTTTTATTGGTCATATTTGTTGTTTTAAAAAATTGTCGTGTACGTCACACATAAGATGACCTAGAAACTTATCATTTTTTATTTTTTTTTCAAATTCAAAAGAATTGTCTGAAGAATGTTGACGTATAATTCAAAAGTTATTAAATTACTAAAACCCTGATATTTCAAGTTTATGGACCAATTTCATCAAAAAATATTTGAAAAATAAAAACAATAATCCAATTGTAAAAAAATTATATATTTGGAATCTACACAGTCTCATCTATAATGGGTTTTAATTTCGTCAAAAAAAATTGTAAAAAAGGTCTTTAGACATATGTCTAATGTCACTCTTTTCTCCTAACATTGACATGACCTTCAAGTTGCAGGTCAAAGTAGGTCCAAAGCTAAAGGTCAGCTCCCCAAGTCTTTTTTCCTACCCGAAACCCATAGCAAAAACTGGGCCAAAAATTTTAAATTTTTAGAAACAGGTTCTTGTTCTAGAAACAGGATACCATTTATTTTTAAATTATTTTTGGCCTTTATGAAACTGGATCTTGTTTTAGAACAAGATCTCGTTTTGTACAAAATAGGAAACAAATGGGATCCCATTTTTGGCTCAGGGCCTCAAAGCGAAACAGATCCCATTTGCTAAATAACAAGATCCTATTTTGTTTTGCCCAATTTTGGGTTTTTTTCTAAGTCCGAAACTTCCACTAGAAGTGGACTCATCTTTGTGCTTTTACCCATTAAAAACCTCATTTTTAAAGTCATCATCACATGCTTGAATTTTTCAACCATGTCTCATTTATAGCCTTATAGTTTGGGATGGATTGATTCCTATAGCACTAGAGATATGCATCCCACATGTCAATGTCACTTCTCATTTATTATTCATATTTTTTTGTGAGGAGCTAGTATGTGACATTACACTAATTGATTCCATTATTACAATCCTTGGGCATCCCTACTTGCATAATCACCAAGATTTTTACTCAAAAATACTTAGAGTATAAAATATCAATGAGAAGCAAGAGATATTGAATTCTAAAAGTGATTAATCAAATATGTCATCCAACCTCAACACTAGATTGCACAAGTGACTTATTAAAGTTAGGATAATTATCTTTCAAGAAAAGGTGAATGATTTATGCCATGTTGCACAAGCATGTGTATCAACCTTATTGTGCATAACTCCCTATGTATCTCCTTTCTTCATGCACGGTTTATGTAGATCTTAGAATCATGCTACACATCCACATGTAACTCCTTGCTTTATGTACCACTTGCATAAATATTGGAATCATACTAAGAAACTCATAGAGCACTTCCCATCATGCACAATACTTTGCATCATACACCATCCATGTAGTTCTGAGAATCATACCACAAACTTCATAGAAAAATGTATTTATTCCATACCTCATTTACACATATGCAAGTTAGCCCCATCAAAGCATGCAATCCAAAACTTAGAATAAGATGTTGTGCAACATCTTAGAACATCATGCAATGATCCAATGCACCTTCTAGAGCCATTTCATGACACACCACATGTTAACACAACTTGCAGGGATAATTCTAACTATCAAGGGCATGAAATCTTAATCAATTCAACTTCTATTCATGACCTTTGTCTTTATGATCATGTAATCTATACATGTACATCTATATCATATATAGACATAAAAACATTAACATGCATAGATAGGAGAAAATGCATAGCCATACATCTCCCTCAAAAGTATCCCATGTACAAAGTACATAGATTAATTTAAAATAATTTATTCTATTTCTTATATTTTTCTCTGTCTAAAATTTTGTCTCTATATTGCGTCCATGTGCATATAACACATCTAATTCCTAATCTAGATTGTTATCCCTCAAATAACCTCAAATCTAGATAATTTCTATTATTAATTTTTTTATTGGCCCTAAATAATGATTTACTTATGATTCTAATTCTTTCCATTATAGGGGCCTTTCTTTAGTAAATGTCATGTATTTTCTATTCATCATGATGATATACAAATTTTTGAAGAAAACACTCTGTTGGATCCTTTTGTACTTTCTTATGATGTATTCTTGAGTGATTTTAGAATACATTCGTACACACCTACTAAGAAAACACATGGTTGAAACATACATGATAATGAACAACAACATGAGGATATTTTACTTGGTATATTTGAGCATAATGTGCCACTAGCCGATGATATATCTTTGCCACCATCTACCATTATTACACATGATATGCATACACATATGTATATGAGATATGTTTTGAATGATATTTTCCCTTATGTGGACTATGTCAGTAGTGAGATGACCCATCTAAAAAAGTGCATTTATAGGTTTGTGAAAAAATTTAAACAAAAATATCCTATCAAATCTATATTACACAATCCTTTGACATACACCATTTTTTCTTGTCTTGCACCAAGTGGATTTGTGGCACCTTCCTTTTCAAGTTGTGATGGTAGAGGTGATCCATTATGATATTTACAATACTTCCAAATTATGTGCTTGTATTATTTTCATATGGTTCATTTTCTTTCATTCACATGGTTCTAGGCATCACTTTTGACAACAACACATCAAGTCAAAGTCTATGGACACATTTGATGAGGATGGTTGCATTGGTTAGATATTCCCACTTATCTTTCTTAACACTTTCCACACTTTATAATGTTAGGTTTCCTTTATTGGTTTTCTCTTTATTTTGTGCCATGTATATTGTGATCCTCCTTTCGTATTCTTCATCTACCTTGTGTTTCCTAAACACTTTGGCCTTTTGATCATATTACCCTATACCTCATATTTTTATTTCTTTATTTCCTTACTTGGGATTCATCCTTTTATGTGCATTGCTTAGCAACTATACTTTTCATGTTCATTGTTTGTTCATGTGTGTTTTATTTTCCTTTCTTCATCTTTTCACATTCCTTCTTACTTTAAATGTGTTTGATCATTGTTTCTTATACATATTTTCATTGTTTTCTTATCCTCATTTCACCTTCTATATATTTTGGCTTCCCCCACTTGAAGGAACCTCCTTTTTAGCACATATTAAAAAATAATTTAAAGAAATAAAAGTAACTTTCAATAAATGATAGGTGGCAAGGAAGAAAGTATTCAAACAAAACTAATTAAATAAGGAGCAAAACATTCAAATAACAAATGATTTTATAAAGGAAATATCCATCTAGATCACAAGTTTATAACATACCATAACTATAATAAATTAAACAATAAGAACAATTGGAGGAGGAGGGGAATCATGATCATTTTGAAGGTCTTTTTCATATTCTACCATGTTCTATAAAATCCCAAAAAATAAGAATGGTGTCTCCTCCTACCTCGAATCCATCTTTAAATCTTATGAATCTCACACATCCAACTAAAATTCAACCTTTTTAAATCAATAATAACATATATTTTTTAAAGATTTGAAATTTAATACTCACATATAATATTCCCCAAATATTGAACCTTGCACAATGACCAACCCTCTCCCATTATACCTAATTAAAATACAAATAGTTAAAGTCAAAACTAGGATCAAGCATAATGACATTCAATCAAAGAAAGGATTACGATCCAAAGAAACAACAAAATTAAATTGGATCTTGATGACCCGAATGACAAATCATATAGAAAGAAATGGCATTCATAGTCAAATCATCGTTGTTTTGATAGATTTTTTTTTGGTTTGATTAATAATCAACCATTTTCATCTTTTTGAGGGATTATGGAATATGATTAAATAAAATGTGCATGCAAAAAAGTTAGATACAATTATTTCAAGAAGCTTTATAATTTATATTATAATTCTTGTTAAAGGTTTTTAAACTCTTTTTATGGTTAATATGAAAGATTTGTATGGTTTCAATAAATATATATGACATTTTTCTTTTAAATTCAAATTCAAATTATACTTGTATAAATATTTAGGTTAATTAAATAAATAATGGTAAATAATTTGCTTAGATAATAGAGTTTAGATAAATAATAGAATTGAAATTAAACATCATAATTAAAGAAGAGGATAGGTGTACTAATGTATCGAATTGATAATGGATAATTTATGTTGATGTTTCATTGGAATTAGCCCTAATTTGATGAATATCAAAAATCTTGAATTGGCACATGTAGACACTTAAAATTGTCCTAACTGATATTGCACATCTGAATCTGATTACTAACACCATTTTGTCCTAAATTCATCCTCTTGTTGACTATTTTTTTTTCTTTACTCGGTAATAGAGTTACTTTTATTAATAAAATCCAGATTGCATAGCTAATTTCATTACATCATCATTTAAAAAACCCCTTTCCCACACCGCTAAGCTCCTCTATCAAATCCCCTAGCCCTGCCTCCTAATTATTCTACAATCAGCTCCAAGGGATACACACTACATCATAGACAGAAGCTCCATAGGCATCATTACAGAAACAAACTTAAAATCATTAATCCCTAAAGGAAAACTATTAACAGGTCAGAGGATTGAAGCACTACTTGGTCTTCCCTTCGTTTGAGACTGAAGGACCATTGCAAAAGATTTCTTCTCTACTTTCTTAGCTTTCTTCCCCTTAACCATTTGCCAACCATCTTCCACCCTTGCAGCCTCCTTCTGCCATTTCAATGATTTGTCCTAGGGACTCTGCAAAGCTTCATTCAAAATTCCAAATACTTGTTGACACTGTCCAACCGCTTTTCATTTCCCATTTTCTTTCTCTTGTGATCTCACCCTCCCTTTTTTCTCCCGACATTCTGGTGTTGCTGCCCAATTTTTAGACTCCCTTTCTCCTTCATTCAGGACCGCATTATCACTGTTCTCAACCAAACTCCCTTCATGTATCGGGACCTCACTAGTCTGTTGTTGTTCCTCCCTTGTAGCATTTTTTACCAAAGCCTCCCCTTCCTAACCCGGAGCCCCAGGTACCTGACCCTCCTCTTCCCTGCCTTTCATCTGAGAGCTCACTTGCTTCTCCTTCTCTTTCTCCACTATGTAATGTTGAGGAGTGGCATTTTTCCATGATGAAGCATGTTTGTTTGTTCTATTTTTGGCACATTGAGCAGCCAAGTGCCCCGTTTTATAACAAATTCTGCACCTAAAGGGCACCCCCTCATAATCCAGGGGCTGCACCCAGTATCCTTTCAAAGTTTTTAACCAGATCTCTTGCAGAAGCTCCCTAGACATGTCCATATCCACCAAAATCTAGGAAAAGGTTGAATGCAGAAGATTTGAGGACCCCTCATCTACCATTAAGAAGCTTCCTAAAGAATTCCTTATAGCCTCTAGGTAGGAATCAAACCAAAATTTTAAGGGAAGGTTGGGGAGTCTCACCCAGAGAGGAACCCTCTCAAACACTTCAGTAGCTGGGTTAAAAGCCAGATGCCATGGCTTTAACAACAATGCATATTTTTCTTCCCAATCCCAGTGATAATCACAAAGGATCTTATTTTTTTCCTACTCCTTTTCAAAAACAACAATGAAGAAACCTTTAGCCATAGGATAGATTTTAACATACCCTTCCAAAACATGCTTCCAATGGTTAGAACTCCACTAGTGAAGATCAGACAAACTTGGCCAAAAACCCTCGAATCTCCCAATCAAGCCCAACCCAGAAAAAACTCTCATTGAAGGTCACTTCTTAATCAAGCTCGCCATCTAGCTCCACTGTGATTATTTTGGGATGAAGGAGGAGAGATAGAATCCCCTCCTCCCCTTCTGAAGGAGGAGAGATAGAATCCCCTCCTCCCCTTCCTATCATTGTTTTGACATAATGCTTTGAGGCCTGAGAGGGTCCTATTTGTTTCCACCCAGTCTCAAGCATCTTGGACCCCTTAACAAATCCAATGCCCCCTGTGGAAAGAGCATTAGGTTGTTCGCTCCTCTGTCCCCGCTGCGCAGACCGGTCGCCACCATCCAACCCATAACCATCTTTGTTGTGGCTTGAATTCTTTACGACGATCTTTGTTTGGTTTCCTTGGTCCGTATTCTCTTTGCTACACTCTCCGTTGAGCCAAAAACCACAAGATTTTCCCTGAGAATCCTTTCCCAAACTCAAACCAGACGAAACCCTAGCCTCGGCAAATAACCGCAGTCAACCGTTAGCTTCCATCGCTGCCTTCTTTTCGATTGTTTAATTGAATAATCCTAGTTATTTAATTAAATTCATTATTCTCATCTATTAATCTAATAATCAATTTCATTAGGTTAATCCACCCCCTTTCACATTATCATTTCATCTAGTTTAGTTGGATAATGTAAATTATTTAAATTAAACCCCCTTATGTCTTCTCATTAAATTAAATGATCCAAATTATTTTATTAAATGTCACTTACCCCTTTTCATTAAATAAATTAATTATTTAATGATTATCCCAAATTCCTCTAATTTTCACAATTAAAACTTTGTTTTAATTATCTAATTCCTAATTATCCTCACCTTCCCACTTGCAAGGGAATATTCTCCCATTTGAGCTCCAAAAATGGAATATTCTTTCCTAACAATCTTTCTAACAACTTTGAAAGTGTGTTTTTTTTAATCATTGTGAGCCATTGATTGACTCTTTGATCAATTTGATCTTGCATTCTCATCCATTGATGAGAATCCTTAACCCATGTCTTCACCTTTGATTGCTTCTTAACCCTTGATTGATCAAATCAATCTTGACCCTTGATTCACCATTTTCTCTTAAAAATACCTCACATTTTGGAGAGAAATGGACCCACTTCCATCAAAGAAAATTTATGTTGCCCATTTGAATACTATATTTATTCATCTTACATACATTATTAGCTTTTCCATCCATCTTTAGAAGTTTCATCAATATTAGCTTGGTTTTCATCAATGGAGTTCGATTAGATGCATGTTTTATCAAAGGGATTGGGAAAGGGTTGCCATTCCATATCAATGCAGCACCAATCTCCCAATGAGATATGGTTTTAAAGCATTTAGATAGGTTTCATTTATGCATTTATTTATGGTTTTGTTTAAATGGGTTCTTGGTTAATGGTTTTCAAACATTTCATTGGGATTCATCTTGAATTTCATCTCCTTTTCGACTATTTAATTAAATGATCATAGTTGTTTAATTAAATGTATAATCTACTTCTGTTGTTAATCAAATGATCATTTGACTAATTCATCCCCTTTCACTTTAATTCCCATCTTATTTAATTAAGTAATGCAAATTATTTGATTATATTGCTTATGTCCTCTCATCTCATTAAATAATCTTAATTATTTAATTAAATATCATTTGAACCTCTTTCATTAAATAAATTAATTGTTTAATGATAATCCTAAATTCACTCAACTTGCACAATTTAAACTTTGTTTTAATTGTCTAATTCCTAATTATCTTCACCTTCCCACTTGCAACCTTTGCACATTCCTCCAAAAGGGAATATTCCTTTTTTGTGCACTCATTCAAAATGAAAATATATTTAACCACTTCCTATTTTGTAGGAAGTGTGTTTTTTGAGAGAAAATTAGGACCATTAATTAAATTGATTGATCCTTGTCAACTTTCAACCTTGACCATGGATTAGAATCCTCAATCCATGCCTAATCCTTTCATTGATTTTCATCCGTTGATTAAGCTAATCAATCTTGACCATTGGTTTCACAATTTTACCTATAACTAGACCTCACTTCTATGAAATAGGGATCCATTTTTTAGAGTAAAGTTACTATATTCAATTTTAGAGCAATCATCTTGAGGATTTTTAGCATCATCTTAATTAGTTTATGCATCCATGTTTTAGCTTAGTTTCCATTAATGGCTACCATCTTTGAGCATTTTTTCCACCTAGCTTAGTTTGCATCCATCTCCATTAGCATTTAGTATCACCACTTTATCTTTTAGCATTCAATATCCATGTTAATCTAGCTTTGCATTCATGTTTAGCTTAGGTTTTCATCAATTTCATCAACTTTTTTCAATAAAAATCCATTTTAAGGCTTGTTTATCTAAGGGATTGGGAAAGGGTTGCATTCCACATCATATGCAACACCACTCCTCCAATGGAATGAAGTTTGGGTCTTAAATTAGGTTTCCTTTATGCATTAATGGTTTATTTCATGTTTTTTTTAATGGCTGCTTGGTTTGAAGCTTTCAAGAATTTCATTGGGATTATAACTTAATGGACTTAATCTAGCTTAAATTTGTATGGATCTGGTAGATTTAGGTCATGTTATGATTATAGTCACATTTTGGCGCTAGGAGGGTAAAACTAACCAGATATGATGAATTTCTCTTGAGTTTCTTGTGATTTCCAGATTGCAAATGCAACAACGCTTTTTGTTTTTTACCAGAGTGACACTTTTTTCGAATAGTGATGCTTTTACAATCTCGGGTTGCTTTTGAAATTCAATGATTCCTTTTGTCTTTATGACATTGCTTTTGGCTTTTTCAATACAAAGTCGCTTTTGAATATAGTGACGCATTTGATGTCACTAGTTTTTGATAGGTGTTGCAAAGTGACACTTTTGACTTTCACTAGAGTGACGCCTTTGAAATACAACACCTTGGTAGAACATCGACACAGAGCAACACCTTTGCAGAAAAACAATGATTTTGCAAGGTAAAACAAAGAGCTAGATTTTAAGGTTTGTCTTGATTCTTCAATTTAACCCACTCTTTGGTTATTTACTTAATTCTAGTTTTTTTCTGTGAGGCTAATTGGTTTTGCAGATTTGAAAAAGGAGTGAAATCTTGAAGTAAAGAAGCATACTATCACTTGACCATATATTGTAAAAAAAATTTTAACACTTAGGGAATGATATAACCCCTCATATGTTGCTTCATTTTATGTTTTAAAACCAATAGATTCTAATTGGGTTTAAAATTTACAATGCAATAAATCTTTCAAAGTTGGTTAAAATTCAACCCATACATCCTCACCATTGTGATACTGGTTAAAATTGAAAAAATACAAACATACACTTCAGTTTGGTGCTTAAAATGAAGTCATTGAATTGCTATCAAAGATTTTAAAAGAATGAGTGCATTGTGTGAGTACTTTTCTTGTGTAAACTTATAGTGTGTATCCACTCCACTTATGCTTCGTGCGATCTTGGGTGAGGAGAAACACTCCAAGTATACAAAAAAAAATTGGTCACCCCAAGAACTTGCTACGTATCCTCTCTCCTTGTGCTTCATGTGACTTTGTGTGAAGATAAATAGCATTTTTCTTGTCCTTTTTAGATAAGGGCCTGCTAATGAGACACATCTCGCAATGGAGAACTCATATAAGCGACTCTTAAACAAGCACATTTACTGGTACGTTATATAAAGGTTGTGAAATCTAAAAGAAAGTAGCTTTAATCTATGATGGGAATAGCATACTATGCCTCATCATTGTCTAAACATTTGAGTTGGGTAGGAACGAAAAAAGCCTTAAGTGGCTCATGTTTGATCTATACATCTTGATGTTCATGGTTGTCATTAAACACTTTGTCTTAGAAACATATCCTTGTTTTCTAAAACATACTTTGAGGTAGTGCATTGGAATAGCACCATTCCAAGAAGTTACTTACCATGTCCAGTTTTTGGTTGAGGCAATAAAGCAAATAGGGAAGGGACTCTTTTGCCTGATGTGTCAAGACAGTACATTTCCTTGAAATAGCCTATTTGTCCACTCAATCTTCATGGATTTATCATCTCTTAGGGGATGATGGTAAGCCTACCAAGAAGTACATACCTACTCTATTAGGTTGTCATTGCTTGTTCTTGTTGAGTCAATTTGACACATTGCTTGGTTCCAAAACAATTTAAACAAACACCAATATGTTCTTGAAATTTTAAACCCTTTGGAATTGGTGTGAATACCTTTGAAAAGTCCTATATTGTTACTTATCCCTAAGTATTTTTCCTTAGAGGATTCTAAATATTTGGGCTTATATCTCAATTCACACATTCCAAATTCAACATAGGAATCTATGGCTTTATCCTCTTGATTTTCAAATAGTGGACATTGTGGAATGAAAGTTGCTTAGACATAGACATTTTAGTTTGAACTTAATTAAGACATATTGATGTGGTAATAAAGAAATCTCACTAAATCAAGGTTTAAAACCAAATTAACACACCACATATTAGGCTTATTTTCAAAACACATTGACTCCCAAGCAACAAAGTGAAACAAGGAATTGTATTGCCAAACATTGAGTCAAAAGTTCTATCATCCAAACATTGAATTCTTAGGTTTATCACTTTAGGGGTAAAGCATGTTTTTCACTACCTTGGTCTTGTAAAGCAAAGGTCCCTTTTAGGTTAACAAATTTGGGTCAAACATCTCATCCATCTCACAACATCTCACAAACAACTTTAGAAACTGTGGACACATCAACATTTTAGACTTAAGCTCTCTTCAAATCAATCCCCTAACTTAGCTATTTGTGTGTAAATGAATCATTTTCCATACACTTAGTTGAGTTAGTCATCATCCTTTTGAAGTAGTCTATCTTAAAGGTCACAAGTCTACCTTTAGATTTACAAGTTCATTAGCACCTTTTATCCAAGACATCAAAACATTAAACCTTTAAGTCTAGAAAGCGTTGTCCAAAGTTTAGAAAGTTCATCCTCCATATCACTCACCTCTTTTCATCATCCACTCACACAATTCATCAAAAAAAAATTAGAGGGTCCCTTTTATCAAAATTTGAGTCAACTAGAGATTTCCAAAATTAAAAATCTCAACACACCTCTCCCATAGTTGACCCACAATTTATGGTAACAATGAGATCACAACACAAGAGAAACATGGAGCAAGCCAAAACTACATCCACCACAAGTGATACTACCCAACACTAATTCTACCCTACGAGCCATTCTACTCCATCACAACAACCACCAAATCCACTAGTCATGGGGTATGAGGGAGAAGATGTCACAAAAAACCCCCTTGATATCACCGCAGAGGAATTGCTTGAATACCAACAAGATCTTAAAACAAGCCACATCATCAACTCCTTAATGAAAATGAACCCTACACAATACATGCTAGCTTTAGCAAAGGAAGGGGCTAAACTCCCTTCAACATTTGATGTGAACACACATAGGGAACAACCCTTAGGAAATGTGGCTTCAATTCCTCAAGCTTCCATCTCACAAACCTTGACACAAGGTGTGACTCAACCCATTACTCAACCAACCCCATCACAAGCACCAAGTCAATCGTTGACAACTAGTCTTGCAACAAGGCTTGCAACCAACATTGGTCACACTCCCAATATAGGAGGTAACACACTTTTTGGTACAAAAGACACCACCCTTCTACAAAATATAAATTAGACACCAACGTTTAGTGCCCAACCACATTCTTCCACCACCATTCCCGAAAGCCCTCTACATCTACACATACCACTTACATTCCATAACACAACAACAGACTCGACTTTTCGAGCGCAACCATCTTCATCCACAACCACAAGTACCTCAAGTGCTCCTAACACTACACAAAGTCATGAGAGCCAAGTACCCCAAGTGGAACAAAAAGTTCAAACCTTAACTCAACAAGGTCCATCTACGTCAAACTCCCAAATTGACACATCAAAACAAGTGGTTCCACAAGCCACTCAAACCAACCCACCAAACACATCAAACCCACTTGTCGCAAATCCAAATCAAGGAAACCCATTGGTCAAGAATCCCATCAATCAAGGTAATACCTTGGTCTCAAATCCAACACAATAAGGGAACCCCCAACATTGAAAAAATCAAGGGAACCCCTCTAATCAATTGATCCAAGGTCAAAATGTGTCATTGATATCGCAACACCAAATGACACCATCACAACCATTGGTCCCACAAGTCACGAAAAATCAAATGGGACCCCAAACCTACATTCCTCCACCCCAATCGACAATTTTACAAGGAATGATAGCGTAAAACAACCCTCAAAATCAATCTCATGTACCCCAAAATCAAAATGCTTCTACATTGCAAGCAAAACAAGCTTTGTAACAACAACAAGCCTATCAACAAGCATTGCAACAACAACAAGATTTGCAACAAGCACAAAAAGCATTGCAATAGCAACAAGCTCAAGCTCAAGCCCTACAAGCACAACAAACTCAACAACAAGCATTGATTACCCAACAACAACAACAACAAGCCCAATAAAAAGAATTGCTCGTGCAACAACAACAAGAATCCCAACAACAAGCATTCCAAGCACAACAATACGCCCACCAACAAGTGCTTACGCAAAAATAAAAAGACTTGTACTACAACCCCTAACAATACGCCAACACATCACAAAACGTCTTGAACCCAACTTTGCAAGGAGCATACACACCTCCACCACTATCACCATCACCTACAATATCAAAATCCACCCTACACACCATATAACACCCCTCTATATCAAAATCCCACCTACAATTCATCAACCATCCCACCTTATAACACATATGCTCCCCCACCAAATCCTCAGATGATTTTTCATCACAAATTAGGGTGCTCACATAGAAAAGCCAAGACATTCAAATGGGGAAAACGAAGAAACCACATGCATAACAAAACTTGTGTCCATACCCATTTGATAGGAACATTGTGATGATACCTTTCCCACCTGGATTTGAAGTCCCAAAATTTGATAAATATAGAGGGAGAGGAAATCTGGTGGACCATATCAAAGAGTTTCACGTGATGTGTATGGAGGTGGCTTACAATGATTCCTACTTGATGCACCTTTTCCCATGTAGTTTGGCGGGCCCAACGATTGATTGGTTCCCATAGTTTCCTTTGGGAATTCTAAACTTCCAAGAGATATTTGATAGGTTTATAGATCATTTCTCCTATAACCTAGACATGGATGTGATATTGGAAGAGCTATACACTCTCAAACAAAACAAGGGTGAATCCTTCACAAAATTCCTACAACAATGGAGGCAAAGAGCTAGCAAGAGAAAATGGCCTATTCCTAAGGAGCAAAAAATAACAATCATCATTGCCAATGTGGACATAGACCTATCTTTTCAATTAAAAATACAATGTGTCACAACATATGAAGAGCTTATCCCTAGGGCCCTTAACATCGAGAGAGCCCTTATTGCACAATGGAACACATGAGCTTACAAGGACAACCAACCATCTACTATTTCTTATGACAAACCATGTGTATGGGCTAAGAATAAGAACGTAACTAGTGATGGTGTCATTGATGCAAAGGTAGTCCTTAGTGTTCCTAGAAAAGCAACCACCCAACCCATGAACACACAACAAACAAACACACAACTGCCAAACAATCAACCAATGATCAATGCCACAAACACTCAATGTGGACCACAAAAAACAAACAGTGCTCCTAAACGACAATTCACTCCCTTAGGGGAACCTATGGAGGATGTGTTGAAGAAGTTGATATAGTCTAACCTTATCACACTCCCAGATTGCTCAAACTATCAAGAGCCACAAGTCAAACCTCCTAGCTATAGAGAAGATCAATTTTATGAATTTCACCGATACAAAGGTCATAATACAAAACTATTTTAGACTCAAGCATCTAATCCAAGAACTTATTGAACAAGGAGACATTGATGTTGATCAGAAATTTGGGAATGACAATATAAAAATTTACACAAACCCTATATCTGATCATACAAAAGAAAAAGATTCAAGAAAAGGAATCAACCTCAAATAACGTAAACCATACCCATAATACCATAGTGTGAGGATGATCCCACAATACTGGTTTACAATTTTTGGGAGATCCTAATTTTTGCTGAAATCACATATTTTTAGAAAATATAATGATTTAAGCCTTGAAAAGTTTCATTTAAAGGATTCCAATTAAAGAGGGTTTGATCAAACCACCTTAGATCAAACTCCCTTGGATAGAACCCCGCTAGTTTTAAACCATACCTATAACGAAGTATCCTTTACACCTATCAAAATGCTGATAAAAAACCACTTTTGATTTACCTTTTAGGGGATCAAATGAATTCATTTAAAAATTACTTTTTGTAAGTATGTAGTCCTTATTATAAGCTTCCCAAAAAGTTGTTATCATAGAATCTAGCAGTGCTCGATTCATAGATAACCCCCCTACAAAACTTGTCTATTTCGTAGTTTCATGATTTTTAAGCACGCCGAACAAGGTAATTTTCAATTCACCTCGATGCACGGTCCAAAAACTCAAACAGTCTATTTGAGTGTTCCCCTCTATCTGTCTTTCGAAGAACGTCGAAACAAATATCTTCATGAACTCTCAACCTTTGAGAGTTAGTCAAAATTGTGAAACATGTCAGAGCACTGAAAATCAACGCTCCTACATGTGCCTTAGTTAAATTTTCCAACTCCAAGTGTCAGGGCGCTGAAAATCAGTGCTCCTACACTTTTTCACTAGGTCTTAAATGCACAAGTGGTGATTTTCACCGCTCGTGCATTTTCTCCTGTTGTTAGTGCACAAGCAGTGAAAATCACCGCCCACGCATATTTTTTGCCATTGAGTTCGCCATAATTGATGCAAACTTCGAGTGCATTAATTACACTTTTAAGTCACTTAATATGTAATTTTAGACTAATCAAACCTCATTTCAATTTTCCTTTCCTCCTCCTTCCTGCGCGGATCACCTCCTACAACTCGTGTTTGAGATTTTTCCAAGCATTTAAGCTAGGGCATCGCATTTTTCACCAGGTATGTCTTTGTCTTTCCTTTTCGTCGGTCTCTTCTTTCTATTTTCTTTTATCAAACTCTGGAGATTCATTTTTATGTTTCCTTTTACATTTTATGTGTTTATGTTTTGATCTTTTAATGTTTTGTTTTATTCTTCCCCTTTTCAAATCACGCTCTACTCTTCGTTTTTGTTTTGAGCATTTTGCTTTGTGCCCTGGTTTTCGTTTCTCTCCATATATTCTGCGTTCTTGAATCTTGACCTTCAAATCTTCATCTAAGCTCCAATATACAATGGTGGAATTGTTTGTTTTAAACAATAATTTTGAAGCCTCCATGTTTTTTCGAGTTATCTTCCCTAATGTTCGAGCGGTGAAAACCACCGCTCAAACACCAAGTCTACCAAGCCCTTCAACGTCATGGCAGTTTTTTTGTCCACCTTTACACTTTAGAGATTTTCACAACTCCAAATGTAGGAGGGGTGAAAATCACTGCTCCTACATGGAGTATCTAGTCCCTCGAATGTAAAAGCGGTGTTTTTTCCCGCTTGAACAATGACTTCAAAAACAAAGATGGGCATGCTCGAGCGCTAATTTTTAGCGCTTGAGCATGAAATCAAACTTCACCAAAATGTCAAAGTGCTGATTTTCAGTGCCTTGACACTTTTTACATATCAAATGCCAACACATGTAGGAGTGTTGAAAATCAATGCCCCTACATGTAAATCAACATCTCAAGATGTAGGAGCACTGATTTTCAGAGCTCCTACACAAAAGGCATTTTTTCCTTCTAACACTCTGAAATCACTCCGCTTGCACTCTAAACCCCATTTCTTCGCTCATGCTCCGTTTTCTATGCAAAATAGCTTGTTCCCACTTGCTCTAAATTTCCTGCTTGCCTCATGCTTCCCAACGCTGCGTTTTCTTCTAACATTTGTTGATTCACCATTCTTGCAGTTTCTCTCAAGATCTTGTCAGGTGACCCCGAAGGTGATATCTCTTGATCTTGTTGTTTCTAGATGACAACAAAGAAGCCTCCATCATCTTCTAAGAAAGAGGGAAAAATGAAATATAAATACCAGGGTGTCTTTCCGCCTACTATGGTGATCTCGAAGGTGGACGAAATCAAGGACACCGAAGTTGGTCATCAAGACCTTAAAGACTTTGTAAAGAGAACTGATCAAAATCCCTTGGAAGACAGCTTGAGAGCCATTGTCCACAACAATTTGCACCTGGTGTCCATATTCCCGACTTCTTCTCATAATATGGAGTTTGTTCTCTAGGTTGCATCTCACTACATCAGAGATAGCAAATGTGTAATAGACTCCTCGGCACAAGTCATGATGAGACTGGATCCTAAATTCTTTGACATTGTTTTTCGGGTTCCCCACATGGAACAATACACAAAGATTTCATTGCAACAGGCGCAGGAGGTTTATGATGCAAATCCAACTAAGGCTAAAAATTTGATTAACAACCAATGGTTGAAAACACCTAGGCCCACTATCTCAAGATGGCCAAAGGGGCTTCCTCGAAGTGACTTTAAAGAGGATGTCAGGGATATGATTACTCTCCTAAGTAGGGTTAAAGGATTGCCTGAGTCATCTCATTTTCATGAGTGGATGTATGAATACATTCAGATCATCAGGAGAAAGAAAGCTCATATTGATTGGGGAACCCAAATAAGTGATGAAATTCATGAGCAATTGATAAATGTGCCAACCACTCTAAAGTTCTACATGACTTCTTATTTGGGGTATGTTGTTGTTGTGATGAGGCAATTCCCAGGGTTATCTACAAAGGGAAACCAAATTTCTATACCTGTATATGAATATTTTTATTAGTTGAAACTGAAAGAAAGTCTTCAGCATTTCAAGAGGGTCACAGATGCCTTCTTTGCACCGTTGTTTAGTTTTGATACAAATCTCAAAAAGAAGAGGGTGTCAAATGAGGAATACAAAGTGGTGAGTAAGGTTGGTTGTGTCTTTTTGCAATTTTGGACTTTCACTTATATGAGGGTAAGTTGCTATACTGGGTTCCCTTACATGTTGCCTAGATATCCCTCAGATAAGTGGATACTCATGGAGCTATGCAGATAGCTGATATCAGTTCACAAGGAACGCATGAGAATTCACAAACCGGATTTCAAGTTCCCACTGACAATTGGAAGGAATACTATTCACAGTGTACAAAAGGAAAAGTTAGTCTATGCAGAGATGCAGATCGTAACTATCAGGACATAGAAATATAGATTTGAATTTGATTATCAGGATGTGAAGAGAAAATTGAAAAAGGATCACATGCATGTCTATCATTTTGAAGACATATGGGTTGATTGCAGGGATGAAGAAGACATCTACAAAATGGACTTTTGCAGGCTAACAGTTGAGCAAATCAAAGAGTTGGGTGTGGCTGATCTACCAGAGGATTTCCAAGATCTCGATGACATCCTAAACTCTTCCTATGAAGAAGATGAGATTGCTAAAAGGCCCTTACCTTCGATTCAATGGTCTAAAAAGCAAAGTATCTCTATCAGGGAAAGGACTGCTCCCATCTTGCACAACACAAAAAAATGGTTGCATAAACACAGTTTCCAAATGAAAGCTTTCAAGACCGAATCAGAAGGACAAGTACCAGGAGAAAAAATCAGTCAACAACCAGAACTCCGCTCAACAAAAAAAGAAGTGACTATTCCTTCTTCTTCCCGAAGAGGTCCAAGAATCAAGTTCACTGTTGGCAAGAAAGTTGCATAGGCGGTTGAAGAACAAGAGGCAATAAATTTTGAACATACACATGCAGAAGGAAAAGAGGTTGTTTTTGAGGAACAAAATTTCGAAGAAGGAAACAAAAGTGAAGAATCATCAAAAGAAGAGTCTGCATCAGAAGAAGAGTCTACAGAAGAAGAGGAATCTGAAAAAGATGAAGGAGAAAAGGAAGGTAATGAGGAGGAAATTGGGCATGATGATGAATGACAACTATCTCCTCAAGATAACATTGTTGAAGATCTTCCCTGAACATCATCGCCTGTAACTTCAAATGTTCCTCATACACCTCCCAATCCTAACACTCCTCCACCTCTTCCTACTTCACCTCCCCCCACATCTACCATACATGCAGTGGACGTTTCTCATCCCCCTACAACATCAACCATCCTTGCCACTCCTCCTACAGTTCCAAATCTACAAACTATTTGATATCTTGTTGAGCTCTCCCTCATCCATCCCAGGTTTGTCATCTCCATATTTTTATGTTTCATCTGAAGTTGAATTTGATAGATTTATGAATGAATCTTTGCAAAGTAAACTTGGTATGCAGTCTACTGAAGTAGTCATGATGATACTACCCCGATTGTCACCATACCAATCATTTCTATAGAAGTGGCTATGACACAAGATTTGACGGTGAGTCAAGAAGCATATACTTCCTCCCTTCCTCCTTGGTTGGTCTCTCAAGTATCAAAGCGAAAGAAACAAATGATCTCTACAGAAGAGCTCGATCTTGAAGAGATAGCCCCTCCAAAAGCCAAGGGGAAGAAAAAGGTGAAGGTATGTTCAAGGCTTCATGTTCATAAAACTGGTCATAAGTTTGTAGAGATTGGTCTACCCCTGCAAGAGGAAGGTGATGTAAACATGGAGGACTACACAGTCATGAAAGTCCAGCTCAGAAAAGTGACAAATGAAAATGCAAAGGAAGATGCACAGGTGGTCCTAGATGCCTTAGCAGGAAGGCTTGAAAAGATGGAATAAGCTCAAAATATGTACAAGGACAAGGCTGAGCGTTATACAACTATTTTGAGGAAACTAGCGGGCTCTTCAAGCAATGTACAACCTTTGGCTATGGTAAGCCTTGAGGATCCAACAGTGAAAAAGGTGGATAAGTTTTCCTGTAAAGGTAAGGTGTTGTATGATTTCATTAATGAAATGATAAAACATGGTTTTCAAGTCATAATTGTTGTGGATGAGAAAGCCACTCAGATAGCTAAGGTAAAATTAGAGTTTGATAAGGAAGAAAGCATACTTTCCCAAGAGAAAAATGAAATGGAAAAATGCCTCTCATTTTGGTCACGAATGAAAGAGGAAAAGCTAAGTAAGTTGGTGGAAGTTGGGGTAATTCCTGACAAAGAGAAATATGTGAAGGTAAGAGAATCCCTCAAGCATTGCATTCAAGTGATCAAGTCTCTTATCGATGATATCCACCAAGTACAAGAAGATGTCGAAGGACATCGTGTTATCCTTGAAAATGGAATAAAGGAGTTACCGGGTAAGCTCCTTGATGAAGATCATATTTTCCTCCCGTCCAATGAACTTTCATAGATCTACAAGGAAGCCATCATGAAGCAAGTGGAGGATGCAAACTTTTCAAAGACCTCCATGCATGCAATTTGTGACATACGTCTTTCTCTTGATAATCTAAAGACACATCTTGACAGATGCAAGAAGATTTTCTCATTTGCAAGAAGATCGATCACAAGAGTTCACACCATTGTGGATTATACAGTTGGTCCAGATGAGGCATTCATACATGAGACAAAGAAGAAATATGAAGACTTCCGTGCCCAATGCAAGGAACCATAAAGACTTCTTGTATCTCTAGTGTTAGATAGTTTGATGCTTTCATTTATGCATTTTGTAAATAGTTCTCAACATCTTATATGTCTTTTTCCAGAATGCAATTACATGTAAAAACAAAGATGTTTTCCCAAAAAGATGGACAACATTTTTGAATAACTTGACTTGTTAGGTGAGATTTTCCTAAATTAGCTCACCTAACTTTCCTAATTTTTCTCATCTACTTTTCCTAGATTTTCTCTTCCCTCTCTTTTATAAATAGGAGGGAATTATTTTGTAATCTTTATCTTTTATCTTCTACAATGAAGTGCTGCCCATTTTGAGAAGCAAATACATGAAATTTTGTGTTAATCTTTGTGTATCTATTTTAATCAATAAAGAAGAAAGTTGCATACCAAACTTTGTGTTGGATCAATTGTCTTTTGGATTTGATTAAGATTGGCAACGATTATTCTGTGAGATCTAAGGGCTTTGAATAAATTTGTGTAAACTTTGAGTTGCACTCCTTATTCGGATTTGTGATACTGTTTGGATAACTATTGGTGAATTATCTACAAGAATTTTTGCTTGTATTTTTTTATGTTGTTCGTGGAATTGCTATATCTAGAAGACTTTGTGCTTCTAATACGATGCTCGTTACATACCTCAAGGATCCATTGGTGAAAAGCTACATAATGACTTTGTGCCTTTGTGAGTTTTTCTTTATTACTTTATTGTTTATTATTATCATGCTGGTATCTCTAAGCTTTGATTTGACAAGATAGAGATATTGGAATTACTACTTTGTTTTTAGTTTGAAGTTATATCGAATTAGAACTACCAACTATGAAGCATTGTAAAACACGTTCTCTGAAAAAAAAAAAGTATGAATGTGACACACTCCCATCTCTTAATTGTAGTGTACATTTTGTGAATACTTAATTAGTTTTACTTAGTTTCAGTAAGCAGTAAGAAGGGTGCCTCCCCTTTCTGAGAGGAGAGTTTACATCTCACATAGTTGTGATTGAAATCAAGGCTGTGTAATCACACAATCCAAGCCTCACACTCTCAATTGAAGTGAATAAGCTTTCCAGTATCTTATTGTGATTTTGTATATTGTTATTTTTTATCTCTATGTTGTTTAGATCTACATTCTGGTGAATAGGAGGTACACGCAAGGATTAAGGGCTCAAGGAGTAGCAAATCCACTTTTCTAAGACTTTTTGCAACATAATTCTCCACCTACTCCTCCATGAGTAAGGTCACCGTTGAAACGCACAACAAGTTATCCTCCATGAAGGCTAAGATCTCCTCTTCTGAGTGAATCCTCGATTTTCCATAGAGCTCCAGTGCAAGTACCTGTCGTGCAACCTATCATGGCCGCACCACCTGCAGGACCTTGGGGAAATGCTTTTGGTCCCCTTCGTTTGGCCGCTCCTCTACATGAACTTCCACGTGTTTCGAGAAAGAATCTTCTAAATTTTCTAGGTGATGAAAAGCAACATCTCGATGAACACATTTTTTCCTTTTACATTGTTTATGGTGTTCTTGGTGTAGAACACGAAGATTTTGTTGTGAGGTTGTTCATTGAATCTCTACAAGGAGTTGTTGTTGAATGGTTCTATACTCTTCCAGCTGCTTCTGTCACAAATTAGAACACTCTTCGCACCAAGTTCGAGGAAAGGTTCAAACCTGCTGAAGACGCACACGCCTTATTGGTACAACTTACAACCATGCGGAAAGAGGCCCATGAACCCATGCGTGAGTTTGTTGCTAAGTTTAATAAGCTGGTGGCAAGATTCCCAAATGAGGCGAGACCAACCAATCATAATTTAAAGTGCTTCTTCATCAACATGAAACTCCCCAAAATAAGTTTTTTCTTGCGTAGGGAAGATCTCACCAATGTTGAAGTAGCTCAACAATTAGCTACCAGTCTTGAAGATGACATGATCCTTGCTGGAGAAATAAGGATGAGAACCAACAACAACAACAAGATGCAAGCATCAGGATCTTCAGCTTCTAATGATAATGCTCTGAGTGCTAATTCTAATTTCGTTGATCCCATGGTTCAAAGGATGGCAAACAAAATCTTGGCTTTGAAAAAGAAATTTTCCAACATGTACAAGGATGTCCCCAGAAGGACTTTTCCTAACTATGCTAGAAACAAAAATTAGAATCGTCTTCCAACACCACAAGGAAGACTCACACTTGAAGCTCCACCTACCAATGTTTCCACATGATACTATGAGTCTAAACAAGATGAATATGCACAACTGGATTATCCCATGGAAGAAAGTGTTGATCTATTTCAAGATGAAGAAATGGAATCAGCTGGCAACTCCAATATTGGCTATTTGCAAATGGTGAATGAATCTGAGGAGGAGGACATGGTGACAGATGCATATGTTGTTTTTACGTGGCAACAACAAAATCAGCTTGACCAAACTCAAGTTGTTGCTCCATCGGTAAAGGAGAATCCATGAATTACCATTTCCAAAAGAGGACCTCCTCTGCCTTGGCAACCAAAAAATGCAACAAACAAGCAAGTGTTCCATGTCCCCCTCTGTCAGTTCCTACCATTCCAAAAGCCAATCTCCCAATTCCGAAGACCAGTGTGCCTTTTGTTAAACCTATTAGTGAAGTTACTACATCCACTTTACAAAATTCATTCCAGGCTTTTGACAATATTGATCATGCCAAGAAAACCAAGATCTAAATGTCTGAATTTGAATACCTCAAGGCCAATCCCGACCAATTTGATAGGCTTGTCAAGTTCGTGAAGGATAAAGGAATTACCCCAAATCAAGATTCATCTCTTGATATTCTTGCTGCTCCAAATCCCCAAACACCACAAAATAATCTTGTTTCTACCCCTCCAATTGCATCCAGGTGTATCGATTTGTTCTTTATTTATTTACTTGTCAATGGCTTTAAATTAAGCAACTGTGTTATAGATTCTGCTGCATCAGACAATGTGATGCCAACAAAGGTAGCTACTGCCTTATGTTTGAATCTGACCAAAATATTTAGCCGTTGTTTCTCCATGGAGAACAAACAAGTACCTTTGATCAATCCGATCAAAGATGTGCAGTACACATTCACTGCGTATCCAAAAAAGAAAATAAAGATGACGGTTCTAGTAGCTGACGTGCTAGCATCTTACGAAATCCTCCTTGGACGCAATTTTTGTAAAGATGTTGGAGGTGAACTAAACATGGACATGTCTGAAGCTAGGATACCTGTGAAAGGCATGATGCAGAATTGATTCCTAAAAGGGAGTCAAAATTTTTAGTAACTCAATTTGATGATCCAAGAGCTCAAATTTTATTTGATTCTTCAGGTGTTGGAACGTATTACCTACAAATAGAAGAGGTTGGCGAATCTTCAACAAGACATGAGTTGGAGAGCAATGATTCTTCCTCAACAACAAATGAGTCATCATCAGATGATTTGTCTATCTCAAATCATGAAGCTTCATCAAATGATGAAGCTACATATTTTAATATTGTTAGTCTTGGTGACCCAAACAACATTTGGTTACTCGAGTTTGATGGAAGTTGCTCTTCCATCGGTTCTGGAGCAGGAGTAGTTTTCATTTCCCCTACAGGAAATTTTTTCCCTTTCTCTTTCAAATTACAGTTTGACAACACTAATAACACTGTCGAATATGAAGATTTGTTATTAGTAATGCAAGTTGCACAAAAGAAGGGTATCAAAAATCTTCATGCACACAATGATGTTGAGTTGATAGTGTGTCAAGTAAGGAATTTGTACCATACAAAAAACGACAGGCTTAGGCATTATCACAATCTTGTTTGGGATTGTATTGAAGAATTTTAGGCTTTTGATATATCTATAGTTCCAAGGGAATACAATGATAGATCTGATTCCTTAGCAGTTTTGGCCATGCTCTTGATACCGCATAAAGACTTTCATGGTTCCACCTATACTATCGAGCTGGTTTTCTGCCCGAGTGTTCCTGATAATTCAAAGAACTAGTACATTTCCAATGACAATCATCAAATTGTTGCCTTTTTGGAGAAGGCAGAAAATTTTGATGAATTGTACTTTGAAGGAAGTGATTCTCCAAATCGAGAATCTGTGTCTGATATGGATCTAGTTACAGGCGAAGAATTCTTGCAGCTCAAAGGGAATAAAATCCCCAAGGGATTGGTATCCCTAGAGAAACTTTTTGATAAGCATGATCACTATGTCAAGAAACAAATCTCAAAGTCTGATTCATCTAATGAGGTTGAACAGATCAACTTAGGAACTAAAGCAGATCCTAAGATGGTAAACATTGGTAAGTGTTGCACAACTAAAGAGAGAGGGCAGTTTGCTAAGTTGTTACAAGAATATATGGATGTATAGGCATATTCATATGAAGATCTAAAATCTTTCCAACCAAAGGAGGTGCAACACGACATTCCCCTTAAGATTGGAGCCTTGCCTTATAAGCAAAAGCAGAGGTAATCCAAAGATTTCTAGAATGACCCTTGCGGAAGTTCAGAAAATGTTGAACGCCTGAATAATATTCCCTATCCATCATCCAACGTGGATAACAAATATTGTTCCCAATCGTAAGAAAAATGGTGAGATATGTATTTGTGTGGATTTCTGAAATTTGAATTAGTTGTCGCTCAAGGATAATTATCCTCTTCAAGTAATAGACCAAGTTCTTCAAAATGTGACCGGATCTGAAATGCTCTCCATGCTGGATGGTTTTTTCAGTTACAACCAGATTGAGTTCAATTCAAGCGATCAACACAAGATGACTTTTACAACGCCATGGGGCACCTTTGCATATCATAGAATGCCTTTTGACCTGATCAATTGTAGTGCAACGTTTCAACGAGCTATGGACTTGGCTTTTCGTAATGTGTTGGGTAAGTTCATTGTGGTGCATCTTGACGATCTTACATTTTTTTCTAAAAAATGTCAAGAACATTTTTACCATCTAAGGAAAATCTTGGAGAGATGCCGACAACATGGTATTTCCTTGAACCCCAAAAAGTCAATTTTTGGGGTTACAGAAAGTAAACTTCTTGATGGTGTCCACAAAAGGAATCAAGATTGAATTAGAAAGAGTTAAAATTATCAAATCACTCACTCTGCCATCAAGCAAGAAGGTTTTCCATTCCTTCTTTGGAAAAGTAAACTTTCTGCGAAGATTCCTTCTAGACTTTGCAGAAAAGACTCGTCATATTGTTGATATGATGAAAGGTAATGCCACATTTCATTGGATGATAGAAGGAAAAGCTACGCTCAATGATATCAAGGAGGCCATTGCTCATGTGCCAGTGTTAGTCTACCCAAAATACACAAAGGAATTCATCATGTATAGTTATGCTTCCGAGCATACACTTTCGGCAATTATGGTGCAAGAAAACAGTGAGGGTTTTGAATCCCCGATAGCATTCATGAGTTGTCCTCTAAAAAAATATGAATTGAAATATTCCCAGATGGAAAAACATGATTTTTTCATGGTCAAAGTTGTTAGACATTTCCGGTTCTACATTCTTAATAGCCATGTCAAAGTCCTAGTTCCAAATTCAACTGTTAAGTCCATCTTAACACAACAAGAGTTTGGAATGAAAAGAGGAAATTGGATTTCCAAGATTCAAGAATATGACATGGACATCAATCCTACCAAGTTGATACGTGGGTGAGGTTTGTGTCAGCTCATTGCTGAAACTAATCCTGATGAAGAAGTTTCAAAAACTGAGTTAGATCCAAGTGAACTTCTAATGGTGTTATTCGTTAGTACAACTGATGAGTGGTATTCCAACATTTCCCATTTTATCACTTATGGGGAATGTCTTGATCATTTAACTCCAAAGGAGAAAAGAACCATCAAACTAAAGTTAGAAAACTTTGTCTTATGGGACAATTGTTTGTACAAATGTGCATTGGATGGATCATTCTTGTGATTGTTGATGAAGAACAACAGGAAAGATTGTTGAAGTCATATCATGACTTAGCATGTGGAGGACACTTTTGAGCGTCGATTACCGCTCACAAGATCCCGAGAGAAAAGTAATACTAGCCTACACTCTTCCAAGATGTGTACTCTTTAATGCATAAATGTGAACTGTGTCAATAATTCATAGGTAAGCCAAAGCTGGTGACTTTTCCTTTAAAACCTATTGTTCTTGAAGAGCCCTTCCAGCAGTGGGAAATTGATTTCATCAGTGCAGTAAATCCACCATCAAGTGTGAGACACACCTATGTCCTAACTGCAACTGACTACTTCACCAAGTGGGTGGAAGCAATTCCAGCTAAGCATGCCACTTCTGAAGTGGTATGTATTTTCTTGAAAGAAAGCATCGTTTCCAGGTTTGGTGTGCCAAACAAAATTGTTGCTGACAATGCTTATGCCTTCTCATCAAGTGAGATCACTAAGTTTTGTTTTGAACATGGCATAACTTTGTCTCATTCATCTGACTATTACCCATAAGGTAATGGTTAGGTCGAATCAAGCAACAAAAATTTGGTGACTATAATCTGTAAGCTTGTGGATGAGAATCAGTGTTTGTGGCACAAAGATTTGTATGACACTTTGTGGGAAGAAAAAATAACTCCAAAGCAGGTGATTGGTATGTCTCCCTTCCAACTCTTGTACGGGTTGAATGTAGAAATTTCCATAACCTTAGAACTTACAGCCCTCAAATTGGCTAAGGCCATCAAGGATGATACTTTTGACAATTCAGTTGATAAGTGTGTAATGTATCTCTCTGAATTGGAAGAGAAGCGAGTTCAGGTGGCTAATCGCATCGTAGAGCATTAGGACCAAGTAAGGAAAATTTTTGACAAGAAGGCCAAGTCTCGAGATTTTCAAATTGGCGATCTTCTTCTCCTATGGGACATGCGAAGAGAACCAAAGGGTATGCACGGGAAGTTTGATTCACTATGGACAGGACCTTTCAAATTCCATCTGGTGCATGGTGAAAGCAATTTCCTCTCGGCATACGAGGATGGAACACCATTTTCCCTCCCTCACAGCAGGAAACATCTCAAACACTTTACACAGTAAGATGACAGGTGTTCAAATGTAAATATTTTTTATTTCAGTCCTTGCATCTTTTCTTTTCTTTTTATCGCCTAACTCTATGCCCAATGGATAGATAAAGGCAATTGGAATCTGGAGTTCTTCTCCCTTCAGTCGTTTCTAAGAGTGACTAAAGGAAGTTCCCCAGCTAGATCCAGTTGTTATCATATAATCTAGTAGCGCTCGATTCACAAATAACCACCCTACGAAACTTTTATGTTTCGTAGTTTCATGATTTTCAAGCACGCCGAACGAGGAAATTTTCAATTCACCTTGATGCACGATCCAAAACCTCAAATAGTTTGTTTGAGTGTTCCCCCACATCCATCTTTCGAAGAGCTTCGAAACGAATATCTTTGTGAAATCTCAACCTTTGAGAGTTTGTCAAAATTGTGAAACATGTCTGAGTAATGAAAATCAACGCTCCTACATGTTCCTTAGTTAAATTTTCCAACTCTAAGTGTTACAACGCTAAAAATCAGCACTCCTACAGTTTTGCACTAAGTCTTAAATGCATAAGCGATGATTTTCACCACTCGTGCATTTTCTCCTGTCGTTAGTGCACAAGCGGTGAAAATCACTGCCTGTGCATCTTTTCCGCCTTTGAGTTCGCCATAATTGATGCGAACTTCGAGTGCATTAATTACACTTTTAAGTCACTTAATAAGTCATTTTAGACTAATCAAACCTCATTTCAATTCATCTTTCCTCCTTCTTGCACAGATCGCCTCCTGCAACTCGTGCTTGAGATTTTTCCAAGCATTTAAGCTAGGGCATCGCATTTTTCACTAGGTATGTCTTCGTCTTTCCTTTTCGTCAGTCTCTTCTTTCTATTTTCTTTTAACAAACTCTATAGATTCATTTTTATGTCGCCTTTTACGTTTTATGTGTTTATGTTTTGATTTTTTAATGTTTCGTTTTCTTCTTCCACTTTTCAAATCACGCTCTGATCTTCGTTTTTGTTTTGAGCATTTTGTTTGTGCCCTGGTTTTCATTTCTCTCCATCTATTCCGTGTTCTTGACTATTGACCTTCGAATCTTCATCTAAGCTCCAATATATAGCGGTGGAATTGTTTGTTTTAAACAAGAATGTTAGAGCCTCCATGTTTTTTCGAGTTATCTTCCCTAATGTTCGAGCGGTGAAAATCACCATTCGAACACCAAGTCTACCAAGCCCTTCAACATCATGGTGGTGTTTTTATCCACCTTTACACTTTAGATATTTTCAACACTCCAAATGTAGGAGGGCTGAAAATCATCACTCCTACACGGAGTATCTAGTCCCTTGAATGTAAAAGTGGTGTTTTTGCCCGCTTGAACAATGACTTCAAAAACAAAGATGGGTATACTCGAGCGCTAATTTTTAGTGCTTAAGCATAAAATCAAACCACCAAACTGTCAAGGTGTTGATTTTCAGTGCCTTGACACTTTTTACATATCAAATGCCAACACATGTAGGAGCGCTGAAAATCAACGCCCCTACATGTAAATCAACATCTCAAGATGTAGGAGTGTTGATTTTCAGTGCTCCTACACAAAAGGTTGTTTTTCCTTCTAATGCTCTGAAATCACTCTGCTTGCTCTTTGAACCTCATTTCTTCACTCATGCTCCATTTCCGTGCAAAATAGCTCATTCACACTTGCTCGGAATTTCCTGCTTGCCTCACACCTCCCAACACTATGTTTTCTTCTAACATTTGCTAATTCACCATTCTTGCAGATTCTCTCAAGATCTCGTCAGGTGACCCCGAAGGTGATATCTCTTGATCCTGTTGTTTCTAGATGACAGCAAAGAAGCCTCTGTCATCTTCTAATAAAGAGGGAAATATGAAATATAAATACTAGGGTGTCATTCCGCGTACCATGGTTATCTCGAAGGTGGATGAAATCAAGGACACCGAAGTTGATCATCAAGAACTTGAAGAATTTGTAAATAGAACTAAGCAAAAGCCCTTGGAAGAGAGCTTGAGAGCCATTGTCACAAAAATTTGCACCTGGTGTCCACATTCCCGACTTCTGCTCATAATACAAAGTTTGTTCTCCAGGTTGCATCTCACTATATCAGAGATAGCAGAAGTCCAATAGACTCCTAAGGAAAATTCATGATGAGACTGGATCGTGAGTTCTTTGACATTGTTTTTCAGGTTCCCCACATGGAACAATGCACAAAGATTTCAATGTAACAGGCACAGGAGGTTTATGATGCAGATCCAACTAAGGCTAAAAATTTGATTAACATCCAATGGTTGAAAACACCTAGGCCCACTATCTCAAGATGGCCAAATGGGATTCCTCAAAGTGACTTTAAAGAGGATGTCAGGGATATGATTACTCTCCTGAGAAGCATTAAAGGATTTCCTGAGTCATCTCATTTTCAGGAGTGGATGTATGAATACATTCAGATCATCAAGAGAAAGAAAGCTCATATTGATTGGGGAACCCAAATCAATGATGAAATTCATGAGCAATTGATAAATGTGCCAACCAGTCTGAAGTTCTACATGACTTCTTATTTGGTGTATGTTGCTGGTGTGATGAGGCAATTCCTAGGCTTATCTACAAAGGGAAACAAACATTTTGTACCTATATAAGAATATTTTTATCAGTTGAAACTAAAAGAAAGTCTTCATTATTTCAGGAGGGTCACAGATGCCTTATTTGCAACTTTGTTGTTCGGTTTTGATCCAACTCTCAAAAAGAAGAGGGTGTTGGATGAGGCATACAAAGTGGTGAGTAAGGTTGGTTGTATCTGTCTAAAAAAATTGACTTTCACTTATATGAGGGTAGGTTGCTATACTGGGTGTCCTTACATGTTGCCTAGATATCCCTCAGATAAGTGGATACTCATGGAGCTATGTAGACAACTAATATCAGTTCACAAGTAACACATGAGAATTCACAAATCAGGTTTCAAGTTCCCACTGGAAATTGGAAGGTATACTGTTCACAGTGTACAAAAGGAAAAGTCAGTCTATGCAAAGATGCAAATCGTAACTATCAGGACATACAAATATAGATTTGACTTTGATTACCGAGATGTGAAGAGAAAATTGAAAAAGGATCACATGCATGTCTATCATTTTGAAGACATATGGGTTGATTGCAGGAATGAAGAAGACATCCGAAAATGGACTTTTGCAGGCTAACAGTTGAACAAATCAGAGAGCTGGGTGTGGTTGATCTACAAGAGGATTTCCAAGATCCCGACGACATCCTAAACTTTGCTTATGAAGTAGAGATTTCTAAAAGGCCCTTACCTCTGATTCAATGGTCTAAAAATGAAAGAATCTCTATCAAGGAAAGGCTCGCTCCCATCTTACACAACACAACAGAATGGTTGCGTAAACACGATTTCCAAATGAAAGCATTCAAGACTGAATCAAAAGGAGAAGTACCACGAGCAAAAATCAGTCAACAACCAAAACTCCTCTCAAAGAACAAACAAGTGGTTATTCCTTCTTCTTCCGAAAGAGGTCCTAGAATCAAGTTCACTGTTGGTAAGAAAGTTACATAGGCTGTTGAAGAACAAGAGGCAACAGAGTCTGAACCTACACATGCAAAAGGAAAAGAGGTTTTTTTTTAGGAACAAACTTCTAAAGAAGAAAAAGGAAACAAAAGTGAAGAATCATCAGAAGAAGAGTCTGCATCAGAAGATGAGTCTGCAGAAGAAGAGGAATCTGAAAAAGATAAAGAAAAGGAAGGTAATGAGGAGGAACTTGGGCATGACGATGAATGACAACTATCTCCTCATGAGTTCATATTGTTGAAGATCTTCCCCGAACGTCATCGCCTGTAACTTCAAATGTTCCTCATACACCTCCCAATCCTAACACTCCTCCACCTCCTCCCACATCTACCATACATGCAGTGGACGTTTCTCATCACCCTGCAACATCAACCGTCCTTGCCACTCCTCCTACAATTTCAAATATACAAACTGTTTATATCTTGTCAAGATCTCCCTCATCCATCCCAAGTTTGTCATCTCCATCTTCTGACGTTTCATCTAAAGCTGAATTCAACAGATTTATGAATGAATATTTGTTGATTCAACTTGGTATGCAGTCTACTGGAGCAATCATGACAGATACTACCCCGATTGTCACTATACCAATCATTTCTACAAAAGTGGTTGCGACACAAGAGTTGATGGTGAGTCAAGAAGCATATACTTCCTCCCTTCCTCCTTGGTTGGTCTCTCAAGTATCAAAGCGAAAGAAAGAAATGATCTCTCCAGAAGAGCTCAATCTTCAAGAGATAGCCCCTCCTAAAGCCAAGGGGAAGAAAAAGGTGAATGTGCAATGAAGGCTTCATGTTGACAAAACTGGCCATAAGTTTGTAGAGATTGATCTAACCCCATAAGAGGAAGGCGATGTAAACATGGAGGACTACACAATCACGAGAGTCCAACTCAGCAAAGTGACAAATAAAAGTGCAAAGGAAGATGCGCAGGTGGTCCTAGATGCCTTAGCAGGAAGGTTTGACAAGATGGTAACAAGCCTGAAATATGTACAAGGACAAGGACAAGCGTTATGCAGCTATTTTGAGGAAACTAGTGAGCTCTTCAGGCAATGTACAACCTTTGGCTATGGTAATCCTTGAGGATCTAGTAGTGAAAAAGGCAGAGAAGTTTTCCTCTAAAGGTAAGGTGTTGTATGATTTCATTGATGAAATGATAGAACATGGTTCTCAAGCCATAGTTGTTGCAGATGAGAAGGCCACTCAGATAACCAAGCTAAAATTAGAGCTTGATAAGGAAGAAAGCATACTTTCCCAAGAGAAAAAAGAAATGGAAAAATGCCTCTTGTTTTGGTCATGAATGAAAGAGGCAAAGCTAAGTAAGTTGGTGGAAGTTGAGGTAATTCCTGACAAAGAGAAATATGTGGAGGTAAGAGAATCCTTCAAGCACCGCATTCAAGTGATCAAGTCTCTTATCGATGATATCCACCAGGTACAAGAAGATGTCAAAGGACATCGTGTTATCCTTGAAAATGGAATTAAGGAGTTACCAGGTAAGCTCCTTGATGAAGATCATATTTTCCTCTCGGCTAGTGAACTTTCACAAATCTACAAGGAAGTTGTCATGAAGCAAGTGGAGGATGCAAACTTTTCAAAGACCTCCATGCATGCAATTTGTGACATACGACTTTCTCTTGATAATATCAAGACGCATCTTGACAGATGCAAGAAGATTTGTTCATCTGCAAGTAGATCGATCACAAGAGTTCACACCATTGTGGATTATACAGTTGGTCCAGATGAGGCATTCATACATGAGACAAAGAAGAAATATGAAGACTGTTGCACCCAATGGAAGGAACCATAAAGACTTCTTGTATCTCCAGTGTTAGATAGTTTTATGCATAAATTGTAAATAGTTCTCGACATCTTATATGTCTTTTTCCATAATGTAATTACATGTAAAAACAAAGATGTTTTCCCAAAAAGATGGACAACATTTTTGAATAACTTGACTTGTTAGGTGAGATTTTCCTAAATTAGCTCACCTAACTTTCCTAATTTTTCTCATCTACTTTTCCTAGAATTTCTCTTCCCTCTCTTTTATAAATAGGAGGGAATTCTTTTGTAATCTTTATCTTTTATCTTCTACAATGAAGTACTGCCCATTTTGAGAAGAAAATACATGAAAATTTGTGTTCATCTTTGTGTATCTATTTTGATCAATAAAGAAGAAATTTGCATACCAGACTTTGTGTTGGATCAATTGTCTTTTGGATTTGATTAATAGTGGCAGCGACTGTCGTGTGAGATCTAAGGGCTTTGAATAAATCTGTGTAAACTTTGTGTTGCGCTCTTTATTCGGATTTGTGATACTATTTGGATAACTATTGGTGAATTATCTACAAGAATTTGTGCTTGTATTTGTTCATGTTGTTTGTGGAATTGTTGTATCTAGAAGACTTTGTGCTTCTAATACAATGCTCATTACATACCTCAAGGATCCATTGGTGAAAATCTACGGAATAAACTTGTGCCTTCGTGAGATTTTCTTTCTTACTTTATTGTTTATTATTATCATGCTAGTATCTCTAAGCTTTGCTTTGACAAGATAAAGATATTGGAATTACTGCTTTGTTTTTAGTTTGAAGTTATATCAAATCAAAAATACCAACCGTGAAGCATTGTAAAACATATTCTATGAAAAAAAGAAGAAGTATGAATGTGACATACTCCCATCTCTTAATTGTAGTGTACATTTTGTGAATACTCAATTAGTTTTACTTAGTTTTAGTAAGCAATAAGGGTGCCTCCCCTTTCTGAGAGGAGAGATTACATCTCACACAACTGTGGTTGAAGTCAAGGTTGTGTAATCTATTGAAAAGGGATTACATAATTTTCACCCAACAAGAGTATAATTTTAAATAAATTTAATTTAATTATTATATTTATTTTTTTTTACTTGTGAATGTAGGTTTTTCACCGAAAATCAAGCTCTATGTTCTACACATGTGGAAAAATAGCAGATTATCAAAATAAAATTTTGAAAAATATCAATGCACTAGATATTGAAGTCCTTGATCCAACAAAAGAAAAAAAATTGAATTTAGATACATACAAAAAAAGTTATGTTGTATATGATCTGCCTATGTTTGAATTATAATTGTTTTGACTTCAAAACTTGATTAAGGAAAAAATGTTCAATAAAATACTATGAAACCAAATGAAAGTGTTAGATATCGTAGTTACAAATCTAAATTAAAAAAAAATAGAATTTTATCCTTCATGGAAAAAAAATTATGTTGTATATGGTGAGCATCACTCCTTAAAAATGGTGTTTACTGAAAAAAAAACTAGTTTTTGAAGGAGATGGAAAAAGAAGTGCAATCTAATTCCAATTTTTTTGAAAAGAGTATATTTAGAATCTACAGACAAATGTCACAAATCACTAGTTTGCATCATCTTCAAATTCCTCACGGTTTAGCAGCTATAGGTGCCCAAAAGTGAAGATTTAGTTAAAAAAAAATCAGTTCAGTGTCCAGTTTGGCCAAAACTTGTAAACCAGTGTTGTGGGATCACCCGTGACACATTCATGTTATTCATTCATCACAACATGAGGAATCATACATGTACGAAGATACTGTTTTAAAAACAAAATCCAAACCAATCAACAGTGTCTAGCAATATTTCATACAGTAATGGCATCAAATATGTATCAAATTGTGATATCTATCCCATATATGAATCGATGATTGGGCATATTGAAGAAGTCCCAAAGGAGCAAGAAATATCCCTTATTGCACCCATTCCTACAAAATGTTGTGAAGATTCTTTTATCGATGATGTATCATCCACCCAAGGATCGTGCCAAGAGGAGGCTCTTGAGGGTAACAAAAGTTGCTCCAAATCGAGTCGGGATCAAGAACCCCTATCCCCAGAGTTTCATCAAGAGCTAAGGGACATCTTCCAAACCATTTTAAACTCCAAAGATATCACCCCTCAAATGTTTCTTTTTGATGGACATATAGACATTCTTCATCCAAAATGAGGGTCTCCTACTCTTGATATTCCCACACAAGAGCAAGCAATGGTCAAGATTCTTGATCCTTACAGTGTTTATGCATCATCAACATCTTCTAAATAAAGACCAACATCTTTTGAAGCAGTATCAACAGATAACGATGTCATAGAATCAGAGAAAAAAAATCATATTCTTGAATAGTAGGAACCCATAGCAATATCATGTGTTCATGACAAGTCATATTCAGTGGCTATGGATCAGAGGATATATTATCAGGGCAAAGGATTAGGTATTGATACTACCTTCACAACGCCAGGGTAAATCTTGTCTAATGCAAACATCAACATAGGGGGCACGAAGGATCCTTATGGTGAAAATACTATCAACATTACAACTAGTCGTATCATGAATCATCATACACCCATCATCTCATACACAAAGTGGGACCAACGTAAAAGGAAAGATTAATATCAAAGCAAGGAGAAGATCATCAAAGAAAATGAAGCAGTAAAGCAAAAAGGACAAAATAAATACAAATGGATACCAAAGAATTTACAAAAGAAGATCATCCCAATCATACTCCATCAGTCAAAGAAACTATGGGGAAAAGCCACAAAGGAAAACATATCCATCAAAGACGTCCTCAAATACAAAAGTAGGCTTCTCAAGTGATGAACAATGTATATCAAGAAGTTGGTCCTGGTTCCACTCAAAGCTTTGTTTCCACCCATCATTGCTCATATTCCCAAGTTTGGAGAGTCAAGGTTCCAAATCATCGACCAATCCATCTCATATTCCTTCATGCACGACATCGTCCACTCCATTCATGATATCCAATTCTCGCATTAATCGTGTGTTGGAAACTACTCTCCATGATAAGGATTCTGAAGGTGCTATATTGCGATGTGTGAACATAAACAAGGTTAATTCCAATACCAACAAGGTAGATCAGAGTTCTCAAAAGTTACATTCAAGTGCTCGTATCTTAGCAAAGAAGCTTCTTCAAGTAGGATATCATTGGCACGTTATGACAGTGGCCTCTACATCAGTACCACCAGGTGGTTCAACATGAGGGTAAAATTTTCAAAAAGTCAAAAAATAAATAAATCAAGAAAATAGTACAAATAAAAATTGTCCTCCAATGAAAACCACTATGGTGGCACTTTGGGCATGTACTATGATGAAAACCTGGAAAACATGCATCATGAGTAGAATCAAGCATCTATATGATCTTTCTCAGACATAAGTATCTCATCCTTGTCATGATAAATCTAATGTTCTCCCCCTCCATCCAATCCGGCTTTATCCAGATAATCTAGTTTATCTTGATCTTGACAAAGGTTCGGCGTATGCTTCAACTCTACTCATGGCTGGCTCTTGACAGGGTCTTGAACATTTTTGTCTCATGAAGTCCAGTAGCCCATATCTAGCATGATAAAACTCTGTTGAACTCTTTGCATATACATTACCTATCTTGGTTTTTCCATTGAACTATGAAGCATTGCTAGATACTGGAGGCAGGTTTGTGCACTCTTTTTTTCAAATAACTCTTAATCCATGTCTTGTATCTCATAACGTGATATCGACATCATGATCTAAGCTATTGTTTATCCTAAAAAATCCCAAAACATTTTAAAATCATAAAAATCCAAAAACACTTACAAAATAAAAAAATCCAAAAACATCAAAATCTTGTATAGCCAAAAGTCCAAAAACATTCAAAAAATTGTAAAGTAAAAATCCAAAACATCCAAAACACATCAACAATCCCTAAACAGGTCAAAACACAAAAAAATAAAAAAAACACAACCATGTTGAACTATGAGTCTTTGAGCTTGAATGTAGGCAAGGCCATCACTGATGTGCCCCCGAGACACATTAGGTCAGTCTTTTAGGAGTCTATCATAATAAACTGACAATCAATCAATTTTTCATATCTCATCAATAAACAGTTATTGGTCAAAGCTAGTCAAACTATGTGGTATTTGCGTGTATAACGTAGGCAAGGCTAATCTTTGATGAGCCCCCGAGGCCCTAGGTCAGTTTGCTTTTGGTCTCAGTCAAAACTCAAAAAACACAAAAATATTTGAAAAATTAGAAAAATACAAAAACATTTGAAATTTTGAAATCCCAAAACATTGGAAACATTCAAAAAATCCCTAAATAGCCTCAAATAACCTGAAAACCTAAACATTCACATATATCCAAAAAGACCAAAAAATAGCCTAAAAACATTGTAAAAATACCAAAAACATTGAAATACTCCAAAAATTCCAAAACCACCCATCCCATTTCGCTTTCACTTGCAATAAACTTCCATCCATAATAAATCGATCATCACACTCACCATTTCGTAATACAAATGGAAAACAAGTACAACAATCAACAAAAGTAGAACCTATAAACACAACAAAAAATAAATCAAACTCTTGATCATTATCAAACATGTCAATCAAACCTTATATCAACGGCCTTTCAAACAATCTATCAACCGGCCAACATCCACTAACATGTCTTAGGATACATCTTTCCTACAATGGGAATCATCTTTGGCAATCACTTTGGATACTTAGCCTAAACAAAACACACTACTTAGGCAAGAGATATAAATAACATTGACTGTTTGTTCATTTTGATCTTGTCTTATGATTTATCTTGTTGACCCATTCCAAGGACCTCTCGATGATGTCTATCAAAATGATTTAGAGAGAAAGGAATGGGAAATCGATCATTATATTTCATTTTTTGTGCTTGTGAGATGTTCTTGTAAAATAACTTTGGTGAATACTTAGTTGTGTGTAGGGAGGTTGTTTGCAATAGATTGTTGACTATTGTGTATTCTTTGGTCTAAAATGTTCTAAATTTCTAAACTACATTCCAACAAGGTTTATGTAAAGGTGTGAGCAAGGATTATCCTATCTATTTGCAGAGTCAAATCCCATCGCATTAGATACAACGCCATCTTGGTTATCGATACCCTGATGCATTGTATCTATGTGTTATATCAAAAACAAGGAATGATGAAGTATCCCAATCCTTGAAACAAGCAAATCATCTTTCTCATCACCATATCTAATAAAGTCTCAAATGATCATAGGCTTGTTGGACTTTTGAATCAATCTCAAAACAATGGTTAATCAATGTCCATCCCATTCTTCTTACTCTTCTGTCTTTACTAACAATTCTATCTAAGTATTAAATATGTGTGATATATATCAAAATGTACATGAGGCTACCCATGGTCGATGATTGTCAATACATCATAAAATTTTCCTACATCAAATAGTCGATCTTTCTAAAGAAGTATCTTTCGTCTTCTTTGAGCTAAACCTATGTTCAATCTTTGTCGCGATATCAACCTAAAAATTTGAATTTCCGCCCAATCTCTTGAGGGGGTAGGGTACCAGCTTAATTCCTTCTGTTGGGGCAACAATGGGGCATTCAAAAAATCAAGAATTTTTAAATTTTTGATTTGAGTAGCAACATTAATCCAAAAAGTGTCAGTCTTTGAATCAATGTAACAAGTACCTCGCTTCAAAGAGGGGAAAAATGTAGACATATAAAATTGTCCTAACTGATATTGCACATCTGAATCTGATTACTAACATCGTTTTGTCCTAAATTCATCCTTTTTTGACTATTTAATTGAATAACCCTAGTTATTTAATCCAATGTATCATTCTCATCTATTAATCTGATAATTAATTTCATTAGGTTAATTACCCCCTTTCACATTATCATTTCATCTTGTTTAGTTGGATAATGTAAATTATTTAAATTAAACTCCATTACGTCCTCTCATTTAATTAAATGATCCAAATTATTTAATTAAATGTCACTTACCCCTTTTCATTAAATAAATTAATTATTTAATGATAATCCTAAATTCCTCTAATTTGCACAATTAAAACTTTGTTTTAATTATCTAATTCATAATTATCCTCACCTTCCCACTTGCAAGATAATATTCCCTTGGAATATTCCTCCTTTGCACATTCCTCCAAAAGGGAATATTCCTTTTTGTGCACTCATTCAAAATGAAAATATTTTTAACCACTTCCTATTTTTTAGGAAGTGTGTTTGTTGAGAGAAAATTAGGACCATTGATTAAATTGATTGATCCTTGTCAACTTTCAACCTTGACCATGGTTAGAATCCTCAATCCATGCCTAATCCTCTCATTGATTTTCATCCCTTGATTAAGCTAATCAATCTTGACCATTGGTTTCACAATTTTACCTATAAATAGACCTCACTTGTATGAAATAGGGATCCACTTTTTAGAGTAAAGTTACTATAGTGAAATTTAGAGCAATCATCTTGAGAATTTTAAGCATTTTAGCACCATCTTAATTAGTTTATGCATCCATTCTAGCATAGTTTCCATTAATGGCTACCATCTTTGAAAAATTGTTTCCACCTAGCTTAGTTTGCATCCATCTCCATTAGCATTTAGCATCACCATCTTAGCATTTAGCATTCAATATCCATGTTAATCTAGCTTTGCATTCATGTTTAGCTTAGGTTTGCATCAATTTCATCAACTTTTGTCAATAAAAATCCATTTGAAGGCTTGTTTATCCAAGGGATTGGGAAAGGGATGCATTCTACATCATATATAGCACCACTCCTCCAATGGAATGAAGTTTGGGTCTTAAATCAGGTTTCCTTTATGCATTAATGGTTTATTTCATGTTTTGTTTAATGGCTGCTTGGTTTGAATCTTTCAATAATTTCATTTGGATTATAGCTTAATTAACTTAATCTAGCTTAATTTTGTATGGATTTGGTAGATTTAGGTCATGTTATGATTATAGTCACCATGCATAAACTTTTGGAGATTGATGTTGCACCCTACACAATTGATCTTAACTAAACTAAAACTAATCAAACATGCAAGATTGATTTGGGACATGTAGAAATGGTTTGATATACCCATTTCAAACTCTACAAACACCTATGATGGGGATGATTGCATTGGTTAGATATTCCCACTCATCTTTCTTCCCAATTGCCACACTTTAAAATGATAGCTTTCCATTATTGGCTTCTCTTTATGCTATATCATATATATTATGATCCTCCTTCCTTATTTCTTCATCTACTTTGTATTTCCTAAAAACTTGGACCTTTTGATCATATTACCCTCTACCTCATATTTTTATTTCTTTCTTTCCTTACTTGGGGTTCATTCTTTTATGTGTATTGCTTAGCACTTATACTTTTCATGTCTATTGTTTTCCCATGTGTGTTTAATTTTCCTTTCTTCATCTTTTCATATTCCTTATTACTTTATATGTGTGTGATCATTGTTTCTTATACATGTTTTCCTCATTTTCTTATCCTTATTTCACCTTCTATATATTTTGGCTTCCCCCACTTGAAGGCACCTCTTTCTTATCACATATTCTATCTCCTTATGCTTTAATCCATTAGTTGTTATGCCTTATTTTATTTCATCTTTACATTTACATATGCCCCTTCTTCATATTTTAGCCCCTATGCTATGTGTGTGTTGTCTTTGCTTGATTTCCTTATTTTGTGTGCCTAATACTTATTTATCCCCATATGTTCCTAATTAATTTGTTTTATATGTTGTATATGCTCATAATGCCTATCCTAAATGAGAATGTTGTATGACATGCTCCTAACTAATACATGATTCTCCAGGTTTTTCATACCATATTCTTAATTTCCTATCCCTAATATTCTCATTTTTCATAGACAATCAAAACAACTTGTAGTTTGTGCTCATTTTGATCATGTAGAAAACACTATTCATTACACATTTTTTGTTGTTCTGTAAATTTCAATGGAGCACTCATGCCAAGGAGAGTGCAAAAAGAATACTTGTATGCTTTTCAAATGACTTGTAGCTTTTTATGGGTGTTTGAATAGTTTCTTTCATATTTGCTGAGGATGTCCACATAGTTTGCAACAATACTCATGTTACATTCACATGCACATAAAAATGGAGACAAAATATAATTAAAAAATTAGCATACCTGTACAATTCCCCTTTTAGTTGTGTCTCTATTTTGATGTGAATATTTTAATATAGTAACATATTTACAAATATATGGAAATAGCATGGGAATGCTAAAATTTTAGCATTTTGTGACATACATTTTAGCTCTTCAAATCATAGTTGAGGGATGTGGTGACCCTTTAAATTCAAGTCATCAAATTCAAATTCCAACTTTCCTATCCACTTTCATTAGCCGTTTGAGTTGACCTAGACCTAGCACAAATTATGTGCAAGTTGTTACCAAGCATTGTACTTCAAGACACCCATTATGCATTTAATTTAAGCAGATTGTTAGAGTACACTTCAATTCTAAAAGGACAATAAAGGAATTGAATATGCATCATCATATAGGTTGATCTACATGTCTACAAATTTTGTCTTCAAGTTTTCTCATCAACGCTAGTTCGGTCCACAAAGGGTATGACCTAGGAGAACCCATTCCCCCATCAAGTTGGCAAGCTATTTCACATTGTTTCTAGACACCACCTCAACTTTGATATATCCAAAAGATGAAGGTAAACATATTTTGAGTGAATTTTATGTTAGATCATTTAGGACTACATGTCCTAGATCAATTGTGCATGTTTGATTAGTTTCGTTGTAGTCAATATCAATTATGTGAGGTGCAACATTGATCTACAAAAGTTTGTGCGCCAATTCAGACTTTTCAATATTCATTAGATCAAGGCAATTAATTTTTTGATAGTAACAAATCATTCCAAGACAACATCAACATCATTTTTCCATTACTAATCTCATGCATCAATGTACAATTGTCCTCTTATTTAATTGAAAACATACATAATCTTCATATTAACCATAAAAAAAATGCAAAAATATTTTTTTGAAATTATAAAACTTCTGAAAATAACTGTTTACATCACATTTCGAATCATACTCCATATTGTGAAACACACATATGAATTAAAGATATCAAGTTTCCACAATCCATAACGCTATTCAATTGTTGTTTTGGCTTTGATTGTGTTGGTATTTTTTTCATCAATGTTTCAGACTTTTTCTCCTTTTGCTCTCTATCATCCTGATGATGGATCACGAGTGTAATCCAAAACATTGATGAAAAAACATCAACACAATTAAAACCCTAAACAACAATCGAATAACACATATATGAAATCAACTTCACTTTAAAAAAGAAAAATACAAAAACAAAAACAAAACAAAACAGATTAAAGGCGTTACTGTGAAGAAGCGAGCTGTTCCAGATTCTTGACCATGCCAGTGAGAATAGACCTTCTAAGGGCCTCAACGTCCTCTTTGGAACCGCCGGCGATGGGGTTCATCTGGAAAGACCATTTCATCAAACAGTTGCCCTCTTCCTTTCCTTCAGAGAATTCAAAGCTACCCTCGTAGCCAATAAAGCCCGGGATGTTGGTGTCCGTCATGCGAACAGTAAAAGAAAGGTTAGTATCGTCAAAGGCGATGAGATCCTCTAGCATAAAATAATCGCTGCTCTCCTGATCCAATTGCAAGGTTGTTGTACAGAGGCGGACAGAGCCCACGCCCTGTTCAGGCTTTCCTTCCACCTTTTCGCACGATTTCATGCCCGGAAACCACTTATGTTCCCCGTAATAGTCACTTGCTATCTTCCACACGCCCTCCAGTGGAGCCATGACCCTGGTTTCTACAGACCCCTGCCATTTCGAGCTCTCCATTTTTTCCCCCACAGACAGAACAGGTCTAAGCAAATGCGGTTTGTAAGGGGTTTCGGAGGATAGATATACCGTGAATATCATTTGTTTTATATATGCTTTGCCGTCAAATTTGACAATCTGATTTAGTTATCATTTTTTTGTGGAGTTTCTCGGGACGGTGATGCTTTCTTTGGTTGACTGCCATTATCCTTATCCTTATCCTTATCCTTATCCTTATCCTGGTTTTGGCTTTTAGTTATTTATATTTTAGCATCTTTAACTTGGATTATAAATATTCAAATCCTTAGTCTATTTGACTTTTTAGAGTGCATGAATGGCATCTTTGAACTCTATGTTAATTTTTTTTTAATAAATAGGCATTGACTTTTATGTGGCATGGATTTAGTGGGTGGTAGTTGATTGGAAAATTGTTCAAGGTGCACTTAGTCCTAGAAAGGAATATGCACCTATTGATTATAATTTGATTATGGTTATTGTTAGACCATTTATGATAAAACTCAAAATACAAAGTATATGCAATGTTTGAAAATACAAAGGGTTAGGAATAGGGTGTTGTATTTTAGTTAGGTATAATGGAAGAGGATGAGTAGTTGGACAAGGTTCAAAAATTAAGGAATATCATATAAGAGCATTATATTTCAAATCTTTAAAAATAATATGTTACTATTTATTTAAAGAAAAAGTTCACTAGTTGACATGTTCACCTTATTGAGTCATGATATCCTTGTAAAGACCGTGTTGAGGCATGAACACACAATATTGTTTAGTATCATATGAATATTCAAACTTTGACTCTATTTGAACATTTTAGTGCATGAATGACATCTCTAAACTCTATTTATATATTTTTAAGTTTTATGTAGCATGGATTTATCCAAGGTGTAATTAGTACTAGTAGAAAGGAAACGTACCCACCATTTATAATTTGATTATAATTACTACTAGACTACCTATGATACAAAACTCAAAATACAAAGTATATGTAATGCTCAAGCATAAGAATCTAATTATGAACATATATATATATACCCTATTTGCATATAGTTGGGTTGCTATCAATTAGTAAGTTGAGGTTCTTTGGACCCACTCTTCCTTATGTGTCACACACTCTTATATGTGTAGCTAAGAAATACTTTGTTCAACACCCATAAGAGATGTTTTAGGTCTAATTTCTTTGAGAACTATTATTGTCATCTATAAATAGTAGGTGAGTGTATTCCTCTAGCCCTATACAAGAACATTTTTAGTCTCATGTATTTGCATAGAGGTCCTACACTATTGTAAGAGTGTCAATTTTGGGTTATCCTATCTACCTTGGAGATTAGTGGTACATTTTTGCATCATACTCTAAATCATTGTCCAAGCTTTTGTTGTACTTTAGTATTTGTTATGTCACTCGCACTAGTTTATCTCTACCTTCTTCCTATGCCATTCTTATTCATGACCAAGGGTGGTGTAGGGGGGTCTTATATAGGCTTTGTGGTTGCAAAAAATATGTTTGAACATGATATTTTTATCTTCATTCATTCTTGCATTAGAACTATTATTTTTTTTAGCAAGATGGAAAGAAGTTAATATATGATATTTATGTGTTTACATGATTACAATAGTGCAAATGATATTTTTGTACATTAATTTGTTGGAGTTTGATACATTTCTATTTACATAGAAACAAAATTAAAATTAATGTGCTTGGAAGATAATTTATCAATGAACGTACATACCAAATGACATTTTCAAAGAGAAAAAACAAATATTTTACATTCTAATGTAATCTTATACTCATTTATGTAATATTTTTTTTACTAGATTTAATTTTTTAATATATCTATTCACTTATTTTATTGTATAAAGAAATATTCATAATTATTTATTAATTAAAATTAAATTATAAAAAACATAAATTAATTAATTAAAAAAAGTTATTTATTAAATTTGTATTATATTTTTCAAAGGATAAGTATACGACTAATTTTGATGTATGTTAATCTCTTTTCTATCATTTTTAATCTTCTCTTTCCCCTCCTTTTTAAAGAACTATTTTCCATAATTTATTTTTTAATAAACTAAGAGCTTCATGCAAAAACTATAACTAGAAACATTAACTATATTTTATAAATTTTTATAATGATATTGAATGCCATATACCATCTTATAATCTAAGCTCTTAGACATTCTGTCATTTTATTACATGTTTATGCTAGCATCGGATGCCAGGTAACCTCTTTTCATGGAAGCTTTTACAGATTTATTTATATTGAGAAAGATAATAAATTTTAGATTTTCTACAGACAGTTTCATGTCACCATGGATTGTAGATTCCCACTGCAGACTGTAAAATACATGAAAAGCTTCCAAAACCGTCAAATCTGACGCGTTGAATACAGATTGAGATCATAGAGATTCAGAAGTTGAATCATGTCCTCACTAATTAAGCTTAATCAATTGATCTGCAACAGACATTACATAAGATATTACCTTACAAAGCCACACCTACATGAAACCCACTTCATTGACAAGCGACCCAAGTAAACAAAATAAGACTTAAAAGCTGTTACAATGATGAAGCGAGCTGTTCCAGATTCTTGGCCATGCCAGTCAGAACAGAGCTCAAAAAGCTCTGAACACCCTCTTTGGTAAGGCCAGCAACCGGGTCGACCTGGAAATGCCATTTAACCAAAGACTTACCCTCTTCCTCTGCTTGAGAGACTTGAAAGGTGGCCTGGTAGCCATGAAAGCCCGGAATGTTGGTGTCCGTGACAAGATAAGTAAAAGAATGGTTAACACAGTCCAAAGAGATGAGCTCCTCCTGGGCAAAAGAATCGGTCCCCTGCGGATTGGAGGGCGATGGGCCGGTACAGTAACGTACGCAACCCACGCCCAGGTTTGGCGCTCCTTCCACTCTTTGGCACGAAATCATTCCCGGAAACCACTTGTGTAGGTCGTAGTAGTCACTCATTATCTTCCCCACGCCCTCCAGAGGGTCGCGACGCTGGTTTCTAGAGAGCCCTACCATTTCGAGCTCTGCGTTTTCTCCCCCACAAACAGAAGCAGACTGGAGAAATTCGTTCGGTGAAAATGCGATATTTGGGAAGAGTTTTGGGGACGGATAACTGTGATGATTGGACTGTGTTCATTGTTGTGTTATTTATGTTTTATTTATGCTTTGCCGTCCAAAGTACGTTAGGCAGGAATTACTTTTTTAATTAGAGTGAGAGCATGAATGGGCCCGGTTTTGTGCAGGTTTGAGGGAGGGAGAGACGCAGATAGAGACTTAAAAGTGGGATCTCATGGAGGGGACTTTTTAAAAAACTTCAGTGGGTGCTACTGAGATTTTTTAGGAGTGGTCGGGTCCCATGAATATGATAGCATAGTTTAAGCTTAAAATTTTAAGGTCTTATATTTATGGAAGTTGGTGGTCTCATGAATTTTATTATTTTGAATATTCAATTCATGGGTGTAAATAAATATAAACTAATAAAAAAATTAATTGGTGAGAATTTTAAAACTTCATATGATTGACAAGTGGCAAAAAAAAGTCTAAGCTGGTGGGGTAATTTCTAGCCCTACCCTTTTTGCACCAGCTTAAGTTTTTGAGCTAAAAAGTAGGGGCTGCTATTGTTGAGGAAAATATTCTAATTAATCTTGTGGTTTTTTGTTTTTTTTTGCTTCATGGGACTCCCTCCTCCTTCAAAATAGATCTTGAAGCTCCCCCAGGGGACTCTACCCTTAGAGAGATATTCAAGTCACAGAAAATGGGGTTGAGTTTGATGTGTTCAACTTTGTTTTTAGAAGGGATGAAGTTGTTTTTTCTTTTTTCATGTGAAGAATCAAGAGTTTAGTTCAATGATTTGGAGCTTAGCTCTTTACAAGTGAGCCCCTTATAACTTCTGGAGCAATGTGCAATGGACCCTCATCCACTCTGTGGGCAAATCAAGAGTTGAACCCACAACTTAGGCTATCTAAAGCGACAATTGAGACTACACAAGCTAAACCTAGGGGTCAAGAAGGGGTGGAGTTTTTAATGAGAAGATATACATGGAATTATTGTAATGATTTGTATTTATTGGGAGTAAGGATTATTGGTGTACGAATAATTGATCTTTTTCGATTAAGTGTGAAAGATTGTGGTATATCCATTTTGTCAAAGTTGTATCAAACATGATCATGATCCTATCTTTTTGATGGAGTTGAATGACTTACAACAAACCGACCAAAAATCAAGTCTTGGTGAATGCAAAGACCCATGAGTCTCTGGAGAAATGTATTCGAGTGTGGGTTTTTGTAATTATTTGAAAATAATTTAATAAGTAATTATTATATTTTTTTTTTTTTTGGGAGAGAGGGTGTAAGGGAAGTTTGAGGGGAGCATTTTAGCATTAGGCTTTTAATTACCTTTCTATAGGGTATGATTTAGAGTTCTAAAATGGAAATTTTAACTAAATTGGAAAACATCATCAACAAATAATAAAGAAAGATTTTCTTCACAAGAGAAATAAATGTCCCCTACTATTGATCAAGAGAATATCTTGTCAAGGCTTCTCAAAGCCTGCTTGATTACTCTTCCTCCAAGAACATGAAAGAAATTCTACAATAAAAACTCATTTTGTGCATATCATTGAGTGCATGGTCATTTTTCCAATGAATGTTAGGCCTTGAGTAATAAAATATAACATCTTAAGAATTGTGGTGCTCTTACTTGTGTTGATGCACCTAATTACTCTAATCAATAATGATCTTCATCCTATTGTGTTGCTCATCAGCATGTGGCATTTGTAGCTTTATGTTTTCTTCTCATTGCCATTCGTGGTGGTACAAACTTAAGTGCAACCATATTTTTCATGGCAGAAACATGATAGTCCTTGGTGTGGTTATTCTTGTCTCTATGCTTGGGGGGTAAGGACAACTAGTTTTGGGATGCATGCATTCTTTTCAAGGATCCCCTCTTCCCCTATTTCTCCTTAAAATATCAACATATAGCAAGTATGTTGGCATTTTAAAGGGGGCATACATTGACTTTAGTTGCTTCACTATGTTCTCATGCATCAGAGTTACTAATGCATTGACATTGGCATTTTTTGCTTCACTTTGTTCACATACGTTGAGCTTAGTGTCACGTTGGCATAGCATTGATCATTTTTGTAGCACCTTATCAAGGTTATCAAGGAGTATAACTCTTGGTATGGTTATAGGTACACATCTAGTGAATAGAGGACTTCACCAAACCTAGTGTGTTTCTCATTTTGCTACGTTGTCTGGGGGCTCACCTAGTCAATATCAAACTTCACTAGCTTGTGTGCCTTCCTATTTGTGATTCACCTAGCAAATATCTAACTTTGCTATTGTGTGTCATGAATGCCTTAACATGGCCACCAATCATAACACAACTTGTTTGCTAATGGAGCCATTTGTTTCATGAGTGTTTAGCATAGCACAACTTGCTAGGCTTGTGGAACCCATCATATTGCATGTACACTTAGCATAACATAGCTCGCTAGCCAGTAGATCCATGTGGCTCATAAGTGATTTTACATCCTTGTGAGAGCATAATTTTGTTTAGATAGCACATTCGATGGATGATGTTTGGTATTTGAGACAATTTAAGACATATCTATTTGTGTTATCGACTTGAATCCCTTTAGTAATAACATTGTGTTTGGTTGTGTTCCTTTTGTTTTTTTTCTTTGTGTTTTCATCGTGTTTGTGTTCATTTTGTTGTAATTTATATGTTATGTTATGTTGAATGTATTTTCATTATGTATGTTTCATGTTTTCTAACATTGTATGTTTGTGTATGTTGTCTTGTTGCATTTCATACACACATGTGTTCCTTTTTTCTTATGTTGGATTGTCATGGGATCTTAGATCCTAGGGGCTTGTGCACTCCCCCTAGATCCTTAGTCATCCTATCTCTTCAACATTTGTATAATCAAACCCCACTTGACATAGATTTTTACTTTAGTGTGAGTCTAAGTGTAAGCTCATACTCTCACTGAAGTGGGGGCTAAATGTAGTGTCAAAAATTGTTACCCTTGACAATTTCACACTAGGTTTTTCTCCCCCTAAATTATTGAGCCTAATTGAGTCCCTAATTTCCTAAATTGTGCAATCTACAGCCCATTTGTACCACTTTTCGAGAAATTGCAAGCTTGCATTGAACAAATGCATCCAACTATTATTTTCCCCTCAACACTTAATGTCTTAAAGAATGGGGATAGGACCCATTCGCCCTAGGGCGTATGGGTCCTCATATTTTTTCAAGGACCAATTTTGGTTATGTCAATGTCGACATCCTAACATTCAAAATTCAAAATACAAATGTCGGCTATCATGATTTAATTCTCAAAAAATTAGAGAAATGCCTAAAATACCTAGTTATTGCATCATTTGAAATAAATCTAGCAATAGTAAGCATTATCAAGCGAAAAGTGAACATTGAGAGAAAGAGAAGACAAGATTTTAGAGCATTATTATAACAATTCAAGATTCTAAAACCATGTCAAATCCTATGTGAGTTTAAGTGTGTTCATGTTATCATTGTTTTGTGAAGGCTAACACTTTTGTAGATCTCCTTGAAGCATCCAATAAAATCAAGCAAGCAAGATCCAAGGCCTTAGAGTGATGTGTATAACTTCAATCTTTCAAGGAATCCATTTAAGGGTGGTGAGTTGAAACACTTTGTGATTTCTTCATTCCTTCCTATCCATTATCATTTTATCATTGACATTAACATTGTGTAAGTGGAAACATTTACATAGGGTTTGACTAAGGCAAGCCCCTAAATGGCCCAACATTTTCCCTCTCTTTGAATGTGCAAGTTTTAGGTTTGAAGAGGATTGGAAGGAGCTTGAAGATAAATTTTTATTATTGCATTTGAAGCCCTACAACTTGTCTACTCACAAAAAATCACCTACAAAATTATCTAATAATGTTCTAACAACTCTACAGTTGAAAATCAACTCATATCTATCATCAAAGGACCCAAAAGTAGAGAAAAAAAGGCCAATAAGGATCCATACACCCTAGGGTGAATTTTTCCTTCTACAACAATCATATCCAACTTCTAGTGACAAGTACACAATTCTCTGCACTTTCCAGACCTACATGCAAAATGTTGTTTTACTCTGTGCATTATCAATATTTTGCATTTTTCATATTAGGGTACATAGTTGAATTAGGTTAACCATAGCAAATTAGTTCCAGTCCATTTATAAGGCTCAAAATGATTAAATCTAGGTTTTATTGACTCACCTTTATGGTTGAAAGTCAATCTAAACACCTTGTTGATTTGCATCCTAATGTACTTTTGAAAAAGGAGCAAAAAGCAATCCTCAATTTAGGCATTAAACTTAGAGTTCCCCTTTCATATGTTACAATATCTTTCCCACCATCTACTATTATTACACATGATATGCATACATACATGTATATGAGATATTTTTTGAATGATGTTTTCCCTTATGTGAACTACATCATTGGTAAGATTACCCATATTAAAAAGTGCATTTATGGGATTGAGAAAAAATTTAAACATAAATATCCTATCAAATCTATATTACACAATCCTTTCGCATATGCCATTTCGTATTATCTTACACCAAGTGGATTTGTGGCACCTTCCTTTTCAAGTTGTGATGGTAGAGGAGATCCATTCCAAATTATGTGTTTCTATTATTTTCATATGGTTCATTTGCTTTCTAATGTGCTCCCAACAAGCTAAGTAGCCATGCATTCACATGGTTCTAGGCATCACTTTTGAAAACAACACATCTTCAAAGTCTATGGACACACATGATGAGGATGGTTGCATTGGTTAGATATTCCCGCCTATCTTTCTTACCACTTTCCACACTTTATAATGTTAGGTTTCCTTTATTGGTTTTCTATTTATTTTGTACCATGTATGTTGTGATCCTCCTTCCTTATTATTCATCTACTTTGTGTTTCCTAAACACTTTGGCCTTTTGATCATATTACCTAGATACCCTATATTTTTATTTCTTTCTTTCCTTACTTGGGGTTCATCCTTTTATGTGCATTGCCTAGCAACTAGACTTTTCATGTCCATTGTTTGTCAGTGTGTGTTTTATTTTCCTTTCTTCATCTTTTCACATTCCTTATTACTTTATATGTGTCCAATCATTGTTTCTTATACATGTTTTCATTGTTTGCTTATCCTCATTTCACCTTCTATATGTCTTGGCTTCCCCCACTTGAAGGCACCTCCTTTTTATCACATATTAAAAAAGAATTTAAAAAAATAAAAGTAACTTTCAATAAATGATAGGTGGCATGGAAGAAAGTATTCAAATAAAACTTATTAAATAAGGAGTGAAAAATTCAAATAAAGCATACTATAACTATAATAAATTAAACAACAAGAACAATTGGAGTAGGAGGGGAATCATGATCATCTAGAAAGTCTTTTACATCTTCTACCATGTTCTATAAAACCCCAAAAAATAAGAATGGTGTCTCCTCCTACCTTGAATCTATCTCAAATATTATGCAAATCTCACATATCCAACTAAAATTCAACCTTTTTAAATCAATAATATAACATATATTTTTTAAAGATTTGAAATCTAATACTCACATTATTGAACCTTGCCTGGCGACCAACCCTCTCCCCTTATACCTAATTAAAATACAAATAACTAAAGCCAAAACTAGGATCAAGCATATTGACATTCAATCAAAGAAAGGATTACGATCCAAAGAAATAGCAAAACAATTAAATTGGATCTTGGTGACTTGGATGACAAAGCATATAAAAAATTAGCATTCATAGTTGAATCATCATTATTTTTATAGAATTTTGTGTTTTTTTTTGTTTGAGTAATAATAGGCCATTTTCATCTTTTTGATAGATTATGGAATATGATTTAAAATGTGCATACATAAAAGTTAGATATAATTATTTCAAGAAGCTTTATAATTTATATATTATAATTCTTGCTAAAGGTTTTTAAACTCTTTCTATGGTTATTACGAAATATTTGTATGTTTTCAATAAATATATGTGACATTTTTTCTTTTCAATTCAAATTTAAATTATGCTTGTATAAAGATTTAGATTAATTAAATAAATGTAACTAATTAGTAAATAATTAGCTTAGATAATAGAGTTTATCTTCAATAAATAATAGAATTGAAATTAAACATGATAATTAAATAAGAGGATAGGTGTACTAATTTATTGAATTGATAAGGATAATTAATGTTAATGTTGCCTTGGAATCATTTGTTACTATTAAAAAATCAATTGCCCTAATTTGATGAATATCTAAAATCTTGAATTGGCACACAAACTTTTGGAGATCGATGTTGCACCCTACATAATTGATCTTAACTAAACTAAAACTAATCAAACATGCAAGATTGATTTGGGACATGTAGGAATGATTTAATATACCCATCTTCAAAGTCTATAGATACCCATGATGGGGATGATTGCATTGGTTAGATATTCCCACTCAGCTTTCTTCCTAGTTGTCACACTTTGTAATGTTAGCTTTCCTTTATTGGTTTCTATTTAATATGTTGTGTTATATATATTATGATCTTCCTTATTTCTTCATCTACTATGTGTGTGTGGGAAATGTTAGTATCAAAATGAGATAACAAAAACACACCAATGCAACATTAAACTAAAAAAAGCTAAATAAAATCAAAGAAATCAAACAAAGCTTTTTCAGAATCGTTCCATTGTCCTCTATCTCCAGTGATTTGCTTGAAGCTACTACTCTCAGATTATATAAGCAAAGCTTCTCAGAATGGCAACCTGCAAAACGAGTATGCAAAGGGAGAATACTTCTCTATCCTATATGCTGGTGCAGTGAAATGTTGGTATACGGATATGCACAGGCGCTGTAGATTATGCACAGGGGCTGTGGATTATGAATGCTATTGAAACTATGATATGAGATTGATATGCCATACTCTAGATCGCTAATATGCTAAACTATGCTATGCTATGATGCTAGAGACTATGGATGCTAGAAGGTTGATTGACAATAGTTTTCCTGTATGAAAGCTTCTCCCCTTTTCAGAGACCTAGCAGTCCCTTTTATAGCTTTTTTGCAGGCAAGAGCCTGGCTGGCAAAGATCAATGGCTGTGAGATTGTCTGGTAACTTTGAATGGTGGGAGATGGAGAGATTGAGAGGAAGATGGAAGATGTTAGGAGGTTGGAGAGAAGAATGGAGGTTTGTCTTCAATCGACGGGAACAACTTTGCTCAAAAACAAAGAAATTTATTAATTTTCTGTTTTGAAGTTGTTTCACGGTTGTTGTAGATAATCCAAATTAAATAAATTTTATGTGTTATGTGGGTTGGGAGATTTTAAATATTTTTGAAATATTTTGATTTGAAGACTATAGAAGACTCAATTAAATATTTGGAATATTTAATTGCAAATAGACTTTAGAAGAATTAATTAAATATTTGGAATATTTAATTATGAATGAAATTTAGAGGGTTCTTAGAAGAGAAGAATATTTAATCTTTATTTGAATAAAATATTCAAGCCAAGATTATATGATAATTAATATAAATAAATCATAATGTTTATTTAATTAATTAAGAAATGGATAAGAAAAGTGATTAAATAAACTTATTTATTTAATCGAAATGAAAGAATGAACAATAAATTATTTAGATTTATTTATACGTAGTTTGAATTCAGAGATTTAATTAAATATTAAAAATATTTAATTAATTACCAAACTATTGTGATGTGACCATTTTTAGGTGTATACACTATGTATTTCCTAAAAACTTTGAAATTTTGATTTTGATCATATTACCCTCTACCTCATTTATTTTTTTCTTTCCTTATTTGGGATTAATTCTTTTATGTGCATTGCTTAGCACTTATACTTTTCATGTCCATTGTTTTCCCATGTGCATTGCTTAACACTTATACTTATATATATATATATATATTACTTTATATATGTGTGATCATTGTTTCTTGTACACGTTTTCCTTGTTTTCTTTTCCGTATTTAATCTTCTATATATTTTGGCCTCCCCACTTGAAGACACCTCCTTCTTATCACTTATTTTATTTACTTATGTTTTAATACATTTGTTGTTATGTCTTATTTTATTTCACCTTTATATTTACATGTGTTCCTTCTTGATATTTTAGCCCCTATGTTATGTGTGTGTTGTCTTTGTTTGATTTCCTTATTTCGTGTGCCTAATACTTATTTATCCTGATATGTTCCTAATTAAGTTGTTTTACATGTTGTATATGCTCATAATGCCTATCCTATATGAGGATGTTGTATTGCATGCTCCTAACTAATACTTTATTTTTATGTTCAAGTTATAATACCTATCAATGATTCATCTATTAATACATGTTCACCTTATGATTTGTATCATGCTTATGTTTTTATACTTGAGTTGTTATCAAACTTATCTCACATCTTTTTCATGCTTAGATCCTTATCATGTCTTTATCTTATGATTACATATTTATGTTCCTTATCATCACTTATATTTTATATCACCATATCTTATGCTAACATGCTCACATCTAGCTTGCAGAGCTCTCTTATTGATTGCCCAAATTTTGGGAAACCATGGGGCATCATTCCTTCCCCATGATATATGTTATTATAGGACTATATTGTATTCAATTGTCTTTGTTCTTGTATCTTTTATCATTATCATGTATTTTTTACATTCTTCCACTTCCTTGCATCCATTAGACGCACCTAATTGAAGGGGGAGCATATATTGTTGATGGTACTTTTCATGGTTGAGATTTTGGATAACTAGATAGAGATTTATCATTGTATTTAGATAGGGATATTATTTCAGAATATTTTTATCTCATTACCATGTGCAATATGGACGTGTATTGCATGGGCACATCACATAAACCCTTATTTCATTTCCTTTTGCTTGATATTTTTCATACCATGTTCTAAATGAGTAGAATAAATCCTATCCCTAATATTCTCATTTTTCATAGACAATTAAAGCAACTTGTAGTTTGTGCTCATTTTGATCATGTAGCAAACACTATTTGTTACACATTTTTTGTTGTTTTGCAAGTTTCAATGGAGCACTCATGCTAAGGAGAGTGCAAGAAGAATACTTGTATGCTTTTGAAATGACATGTACCTTTTTATGAATATTTGAATATTTTCTTTCATATTTGTTGAGAATGTCCACATAGTTTGCAACAATGCTCATGTTATATTCACATGCACATCAAAATGGAGACAAAATGTCATTAAAAAGTTAGCATGCCTATGCAATTTCCCTTTTAGTTGTGTCTATACTTTGATGTGAATATCTTAATATAGTAACATATTTACAAATATATGGAAATAGTATGGGAATGCTAAAATTTTAGCATTTTGTGATATGCATTTCAGTTCTTCAAATCATAGTTGAGGGATGTGGTGACCCTTGAAATTCAAGTCATCATATTCAAATTCCAACTTTCCTATCCCCTTTCATTAGTCATTATGAGTTGACCTAAACCTAGCACAATTTTTTTGCAACAAGTTGTTATTGCATCGTATTTAAAGGCATTCATTGTGCATTTAATTTAATTAAGTGGATTGTTAGAGTACACTTCAATTCTAAAAGGACAATAAAGAATTGAATATGCATCATCATATAGGTCAATCTGTACATGTCTACAAATTTTTTCTTCAAGTTTTCTCATCAACACTAGTTTGCTCCACCAAGGGTATGACCTAGGAGAACCCATTCACACATCAAGTTGGCAAGCTACTTGACATTGTTTCTAGACACCACCTCAACTTTGATATATCCAAAAGATAAAGGCAAATATATTTTGACTGATTTTTTTGTCAAATTAGGACTACATGTCCTAGATCAATCTTGCATGTCTAATTAGTTTAATTGTATCCTCAATATCAATTATGTGAGGTGCAACATCGATCTAGAAAAGCTTGTGTGCCAATTCAGACTTTTTGATAATCATTAGCTCAAGGCAATCAATTTTTTATAGTAACAAACCATTCTAAGAGAACATCAACATCATTTTTGCATTATTGATCCCATGCATCAATGTACAATTGTCCTCTTATTTAATCTAAAACACACATAATTTTCATATTAACCATAAAAAGAGTTTTAAAATATTTTTTAAAATTATAATATAAATGATAAAACTTATGAATATAACTACTTACATCACATTTTGAATCATTCTCCATATTGTAAAACACATATATTCAGAAGTTGAATCATGTCCTCACTGATTAAGCTTAATCAATTGATCTGCAACAGATATTACATAATATATTACCTTACAAAGCCACACATATACAAACCCACTTCATTGACAAGCAACCCAAGAAAACAAAGTAAGATTTAAAAGCTTTACGGTGAAGAAGCGAGCTGTTCCAGATTCTTGGCCATGCCAGTCAGAACAGAGCTCAAAAAGCTCTGAACACCCTCTTTGGTAAGGCCAGCAACCGGGTCGACCTGGAAATGCCATTTAACCAAAGACTTACCCTCTTCCTCTGCTTGAGAGACTTGAAAGGTGGCCTGGTAGCCATGAAAGCCCGGGATGTTGGTGTCCGTGACAAGATAAGTAAAAGAATGGTTAACACAGTCCAAAGAGATGAGCTCCTCCTGGACAAAAGAATCGGTCCCCTGTGGATTGAAGGGCGACGGGCCGGTACAGTAACGGACGCAATCCACGCCCTGGTTGGGCGCTCCTTCCACTCTTTCGCACGAAATCATGCCGGAAACCACTTCTGTAGCTCGTAATACTCACTCATTATCTTCCACACGCCCTCCAGAGGGGCCGAGACGCTGGTTTCTAGAGAGCCCTGCCATTTCGAGCTCTGCATTGTTTCTCCCCCACAAACAGAAGCAGACAGGAGAAATTCGTTCTGTGAAAGTGTGACTTTGGGGAGAGTTTTGGGGACGGATAACTGTGATCTAGAACATGTGGCTGAAAATTAACCAATGTTGATTAACATCTTTCAAAGCTTTTTAAACAAGGATCTTCTCTTTATGTCAAACCACTAGAATTAATTTAATGAAGTTAATTATATGATGACAAATCAAGCAATCAAGTAATATTTCTAGTTTGCGTAAATTTTGATGTCATTGATGCAATGTGTAACGGAGCTCTCTTGGTTTCTAGGTGATTCGAATGAATTAGCATTTTATTCTTTTATGTTTCAATATTGATAATAAGCCCAATGAACAACTAGGTGTCAAATGTGAATAAAATCCAAGATATTTTTATAAAAATTTAATCTATTGATTATCAAATATATATCATTACAATATAGTTATCCACTCTTAAGGAAGATTACAAAATAAAGTATTCAGGGAACCTTTGCATTGTAAATCAAACCTTATGATGATTATCAACTTCAACCTACATTTCCTCTTATGACAATCTCAACATAGCTAGAGTATGTATGAACCATTTGATCACTATATGAACTATTGAGTCACCCTTTAGTGTCAATTATGTGTTCAATTCTAGTGGACTAACCCTTTAGTCTCCAAGTGCACATATAAATTTAGAAAAACACAACCACATCACTTGGTACACCATCCCAAGAGAGAAACATGTTAGTGTGCCCAACATAAATCATCTTTCCATGCAACCAATTAAATTTTCCATGCATTGTTTGTTTTAAGCAATCATCATCCGTCAATTTCATGGTACATTTTCTTGTTAGTGACCTATAATTTCAACATGTTAGTAGATATGCATGGGAACATCTAATGCATAGAACCAAACTAATATGTGCAAGATTAGGATCCACCTATGCCTTCTCTTTTGGGTGATGTCTAAAGTCAATCCGCATGGGAAAAATCACACTAGAGAATATCTTAGGAATCCAAAACCACATGTGTGTCCACAAACCCTATGCATAAAAGACAAATATAACAAATGGAGAAGACAACATGCGTGCAACCAAAAGGCTTGGATGTCAAACATACTTTTGTTTGATGCAAGATTGCATTATGATCCTGCACAAGAGACCCTAAGTAACACGTAACTTTAAGTTATGTGCTCAAATTTTAAAATTGTATAGAAGATAAGACAAGCCACCCAATATGACTTATTTCAACTTTAGAAATCCATGAGTCCTCTTCTAGTCCTTTACCCTTCCAAAATATGAGAAATTATTTGCTCATTTTATAACTCTTCTTTGCAATGCACATGCCTAAAACCTACATGATTTCATTTTCTTTCTTTATAAGAATGTATACTTTTCAATCCACCTCTTCTTGGTCATGTCTACTATAGTTGAGACAATGTGTGTGATAGAAATATAGATAAGCTACATTGAATATGTAATGTCCCAATTTGACACACCTAGGACAAAACCTAATGATTTAAAAAAAAACAACAAGAAGAAGATGCAAAAATAACATGTCACATCAACATAAAATTGTGCACACAAGTGTCATGTAAAACATGACACAAGGGCACAAACCATAAGAACACCATCACCATTGCAATAAGCAAGGTAACACCAGCAAACTTGACTTGACATTTATGGGACAAAGTCATCATAATAAATATATGAGAGGGAAAACAACACCTAAACAACAATTGGGTACTAACCCTCAACCATGTTCTCTCACAACACCACACAAAGGTAGGATGAGATAATCATCAACCTCCAATCCACACCAAGAAACAACACCTAAACACAATGGAAAACCTTCACAAGAGACTTCCTAGCCAAGAGGTACAAACCCTCCAACAACTAGAATGATGAAACAGGGAACTAGAGGACACTAGTGCACGAGAGGAAACTAACACAAATTCTTAGGTGTCTTAAGTCTAGTGCTAGAGTCCCACTGTAACACTGGAGTCCTAATCTAGTGTCAAAGTCAGCCTTTACAATTTTGGGAGATAGTTAATAGGTGCCAACTCTACAGATATTCCAAATGGCACATGCTCATATGATCATACAATTGATTGATGTTAGTCAGCTTGGCCTATTTTTTTTGTATCAAGTCTTCTTTTGGCCGACCTCATACTTGAATAAGTGGTATGAAGATTAATATGCTCTACAGATGTCAAAGTGATCTTCCTTTAGGTTCATGTCGACCTAAATCATGCCTTGCACATTTTAGTTTGAGCACGAAAGGAGCTTTGTTTCAAGGTTTGAGCCGACAAGCTACTTTTTATTATGTCTACATCTAATTAGGTTGACCTAATTGATGTATGTGGATGTAATGGTATATATATATATATGGAACATTTTTGTATTGTAGAGAGTGTGATGTTATGAAAGAAGATGATTGTTAGTGTGATATTGTGTGAAATTGTAAATTTGTATGTATAAGATCTGTATCAAGGAAAAATTGTTGTGTATGTTGAGCAACAGCAAGGCAATGTAGGATTTTGTTTTCAGAGCTTCATTGGAACTGATTTAGCACATGGAAGGTGCATTCTATCAATTCATCTTTTGGCAGTGAGCTACACTCTATTTTCTAATCATTTAAGGATGTGAGTCTTTCAAGGATCGTGTGTCCTAGCAATGTGCCCCTATAATATCTTATAACTGGTATAATATATTGTGAGCTAATTCTTACCATGGTTTTTCCCTTTTTGGGTTTTCCACGTAAAAATATTGATGTTTATGTGTCATGTAGTGTTGTGATCTCTTTCATGTATTCATTCTTAATTGCAATTAGATATGTTTTATTCATTGGATGGTTTATAGATAAATGGTTTAATAGAATATTGATTCACCACCCCTCTCAATATTCTAGGTGTTCAACATACATACCATCATTACAAGCAGATCCTCGTGAGCATTATTATGGGTAAATTCATTAACTTTATAGTCATGCTTCAAAACACAAAGAAGTCACAAGTCCTCTAGAAAGGAATTACAACCATCTTTACAAATACATTGAGTATCTCATTGCAATCAAGATTAATAAACTCTAAGGTAGCAGTTTCTTTATCGCATATGAAGAAATTATAACTTTAAAATTGCATTCCTATTCCTGGCCAAGTCATTATGAGGCAATGGCAACTTCAAATGTTGGGTAGCTTGATTGCATGGTTTTCTCATTTTGGAATGATTAAGGTGGCTAAGCAGGGATTTCTATTTTGTTTCTTATGTTGATGATTGTTATTCTCTAAGTTTAGAATAAGAAAAAATGAAGAGGAGGTTGTGTATGTGTGACTCAATATTGGAGGTGGTTTATGGTTACATATAACGCATGTTGCAAGAAAGCTTAACGAACATAATTTTTCTATCTTTCCTTACAAGTGGTAATTTGATTTTTCTAATCCCGCGGGTGTAGAGGAGATGTATGCATTAACAACATCGTAATGGAATAAAGAAGAATCTTCGAGAAATCCTAAGTATTATTATCATTAGAATTAAAAGGCCATTAATCCAAGAATTAATTACATAAGAAAAAGCAGTTATGAAATTGAAAAATTTCATGGGAAATTTATAAATATGTAATTTGTAGACATTTAGTGGGTCCAATTTTTGGTTTGTCCAAGAGATTGAAATGAGGAACAATAAATTTGTATAGTTTTAATTATTTGCTATAGATGTTTATTGTTTGTGAGCAATGAATTTTGAATGAACTACTTAATGCTTATGGAAAAGTGTGTGATCTTTGATAGGTGTTATGGATATTCCTTCCTTGTGAGGATGTGCTATTCTTTGGTGTTTTGTTCATATATCTTCAGCGAATGTTGAATATGATGTGAGTCGAGTCAACTTACTATTGATACTTTGATCTATGAGTCATGATATTGATAGTTTTTCAGTTTACTTTTTAGCTTAGTCATTCTAAATAAATTTCAGTCACATCCATTTCATGGCTATAGATAATGTTAGCTTTCCTTTTCTGTTTTTTGGTTAAAAGCATACCCTAGATTTTTATTATTTTCAAAAAATGTTAAAATTTATATCATATGAGGGAGCTTCTCCTCTAAATGCGGAGGATAATTATTACTTCATAACAATTTATCCATTTGTTGGTGCATATTATCATTGCTTGTTGGGCAAGTCTATTGATTATTTTTAGTGACAAAACTATTTACCAATAGTTTTGGTGACTTTGTTGGGGAGAGAATTGAAGTGCCAATGCTTTCTCTCTTCAGAAATTTGAAGGTACCTCCCTAAGGATGGAGGTTGGTAACTTTGTTACATGGAACATTCTCATAAAACATCTTTGGTAGAAGAGTTCTAGTATTTATGTTTCAATCTATATTATGGCTTCACCTCAACCATGGGGTACTCATTTTGGGCCCTTATCTTTGCCACAATATATCCAACCTTACTTGCAAGTTTGAAAAAACATTTTCCAAAGTTTAATGAAAAGACTCAAAAACTGTTGATGATCATATTCAATCCTTCACTATAGCATGTGATTTTTGGGGGTGAAGGAGGAAAATCTTTGTGTCTGATTATTTGTTGAATCCCTCCTTCGAGTTGTTGCAAGATGGTTTCAATCCTTAGAAGGCAGATGCATCACTGATTCGAATAGTTTGAAAAATAAATTTCTTGGGGGATTCAAATCGACAGTTGATGTGGGTGCATTGCTATGTCAATTTGTCAACGTTGAAAAGAAGGAAGATGAACTTATGAGGGTGTTTGTGGACCGGTTCGATAGATGTTTAAAAAAATTACTCATAGTAATAAGCTAAACAAGGAAAGTCAATTGATCATTTTTGTTACAGCATTACAATCCGAAGTCAAATTCTCCTTGAAGCGAAGCAAGGTATGTGATATTGAGAATGCAAAACAAGAAGTTGTTAGAATTGAAGACAATTTGGTATCATGTGGACTTTGGAAAACAAATAAGATTGAAGAGACCTCTATTCAAGTGTAGTCACAAAAGGTAAATCATTTATCTTCTTTATTCAAATGCACCAATTTCACAATCTTGGGTCAAGAATTTTTTTCAAAGAATAGCCAAATTGATTCATGTACTGACAAAGAGCCAAAGTATATGGTATGCGTTATGAAGAAAATGATGATCAATGTATCTGCTGATGCTTCAAGTGATGAGGAATATCATGTTTCTTCTTATTCAAATGTTGGTAGTTTAACAACTTCTATTGCAACCTGTAAAAAATTTGAAACATCAGATATTCTTCTAAATCACGCATAGTTGGAGCATGAAATTTTGGAAGTTCCCATATCGAATCATGAAGAAGAAAAGCTTTGAGCCATCTAATTTTAAATCTGATCTAGAATTTGATAAGCGTGAAAGGAAGAGTGATGGTATAAATGAGGATGGAGAAACTTGTAATGTTGATGCTCAGCTCCATTTTGTTTATATTCCAAGTTGGTGTTTAGAAATGTCTAGGGATGATTTTCTATGTGGAGAGGGAGTTGTTTATTCTCCTTTGTAGGTTATGGAAAAAGGTGATTTGAATAACAAATCTAAAAATACAGAGCTGCCATTACAAAAACATGAATCGAATCATGAGAATAAAGGTAAAATTACCTCCAAGTCCAACAAGGCTGATGTTCATGGTATGAGTTTTCAATCTCTTTCAAAAAGAATTGGTTCATGTCAGATTTCAATTGAGGACATAACTGATATGTAAAAGAGTTCACCAAAAATTACAAAAGTTTTTGATGAGAAGTGGATGTTAGGTACGCATACTTTTAGTAACTTTCATTTCATAAACTTTGGTCTTATATTTAAAAGGTTGTTGGGTTTGCAAAAACTTTAGGGGTATAAGCCTCTGTTTTATATTGGCATATATTTCTCCCAGCCAGCTAATAACTTTGCGTAGTCTCTTGGGGAAGTTGAAGTGTTGTACCTAATTTAGGTACATAGGTGTCTTAGGTTTCCTTTCTTTTTCAGTTGTGTATTGATTTCAGCTTTGGCTTTCCTCTCGTCTTCTTTCTTTCTATGACTCTGTGGCCCAATGGACAAGGATTGGTCTTTCCCAAAGATGTTGGAGTTCTCTACATTTCACTAGGGAATGCAGTCCCCAATTAAATTCAGTTGTTACCTCCATTTGCAATCACATAAATTTTAAACCTTTCCCTTGTCATGAAAAGTCATTCAAACCCCCCCACAGAAATAGAACATCTTGTCATTGAGAGTTTTTAAATTGTTGGTAGTAGTTAATAAGATGAATGATTTCTCTGTCAAGCAGTCAAAAGAAAGGATTGATAGGTTGGGAAAGAAGTCGGTTCCATTCACCAAGAATTGTGGTTACAATGTAAAGAAAGATATGAAGTTCCCTTCTAGTTTTTGGCCTTTATGGTATTAATCTGAGAAAGGGAACACGCCTCTAAGCTCTGGAAATTTAGAGGATCTCTTTTATCTCTAGTTATATCCTCTAATATTATTTCAAGATCTGCCTCATTTTCAAACAAAAGAGATCATTGACGCATGTGGAAAATAAAGTAAATAAGCTATGTAAAAAAATATTGGAATAAGTTTTATCAAGCTCGAATGAGGTGCAAAAGAACTTACATTTCAGGTAGTCTTGTGCAAAAGGAACAGATATTGAGAAATTACAGTTATGGCTTCTGGAGAAAGGGCCATGGGCGGCCTTCGAAGAAACTACACAAGTAATATGTGTATCTGTTGCATTACAAAATCGACTGCATTACAATCTCATCTTGTAGCTTTTGTTGATCAGTTTCAGAAGCGAGATAATGTGTCTTGAGAAAGTGCAACTAAATAATTTGATCCGAAGTCGGTCACTTTCCTATTTGATTGCTATTAACAGTTGTATGATGGGTTTAGAACAAACGTACTCTCATGAATTCCCCATACCCCTATGCTTCTTTTGATCGGTTCGATCCCCAATTGGATGCATCGTTTAAGTCGAGCATTATCAGACCATAATACAGAAAATACTTCAGGATATATGATATCACGGCCATAGCAGAATTTTGGGAATGTGACTTTGCTTGGGAGTGGCATTTTTAGATGGTTTAGAAACCATCATTAGCACCCGAAATGTTATTTTCAAATGCAAGAATAAGTGCAAACTAGCACTTGCACCGGGGAGGGTGCAAGGGTTACGCCGATAGAATACTATATAAAAGCAAATATGGTAAGGAGGTGTAGTTTGAAATATATGTAGTCTTGTTTGTAAAATTTACAAAATCTCTTTCCCAATTTGTATTAATTATAAAATTATAGGCAAAGACTCTTTCTGTCTCTTTGAAATAAGCAAAAAAATACAAATCAGAATTACTCCTTTATTTTAAAAATATACACCGTTTCGTTTTAATTATAATTTGGTTAACCATAGCAATAATAATCACTTGACAAGCAATCTTAAACATTGAGATTGCATCAAATATTTGGAAAAACATTTTCAAGTTTGTGTTGATTATACAATTGTAGCTAAAGAATCTTTTTTGCCTCTGTTGCTTTTCAAACGTCCTTCATATATCACATCATAAATTGTCTCAAGGTAGGAATGATACAAACAACTTAGCATTATGCCTGGAGTGGAAGGGTAAATGTAAGCACTGCTTCAAGCAAAAAGTAGTTCATCACTCTTAGAGAAGCCACCCTCTGAGTTACATTTCAAGTGTGTAGCCAAGCTTTTAAAAACCAAGATGCAAAACCCCTCAAACAACCCAAGTTTGTTTGTAAATGTTGACAACATATTCAACACTGATAGATGCATTACCACCAACTATGCAATTGAGTAATGCTACAAGCTTATTAGCATCATAGTAGGATTGTCCTAAATTTGAAATTTTACTTGGAAACAAAATTCCATTTCCAAGGAATAGGTGACAACTTTTCAAAATTTCCAACTTCCAAAACCCATGTAATGGAAAATGCTTTACAGGTGCCTCATCTAGAACTGTAATGAATAATGAGTCAATTTTGAGATCATGAAGAATTAGCAAACCAAAAGATGTATTCAGATTATTCAAGAATAAAATTGAGTTAACAAAAGAGTGAAAAGGCTTAAGTTTTATAGTTAAAAAAAATTCAAGAGTGGCCCAAAGATTTTTTTGTATATTAATTTTGCACAGTCAATAAGGAGAGTAAAATAAACACACAAACCTTTGCTCTCTAATGACCAACTTGGCTTCTAAACTCAGGAAACACATGCTACACTAGCATTTGTTCCAGCTGAGAATTGGATGGCTTAGTCTACTTCAGCTTATCACATTAGACCCCAATGGCTAAAAGAACACCATCTTTCTACCTATATGGTTTGCAGCCTGGAGATGCCTCATTATAGCTGCAAAGAGGGATTAAAACAGTACCAATTTTAGGAACCATAAAATCTGCTCTAATCATTTTGTGCAATAGCTAGAAAGTTGCATTTGTTCTTTGTTCTACAAATCAGGCTATAGAATCTAGGCATATCAAACCCTGAGATAGTAAAGATTTAATATATATGAAGTTGGTATTAGACAATTATGTCCAAAATTTTAATAATAATGAATGGTGGAGAAGTACAATGATTGAGTTTTAGTGCTTACGACCTAAATAATCACAAACTGCAATGAACAAAACTAAGCAAGAGACCAGATAACATGCAAAATATGCTACAAAAGGGGATTGTTGCTTTCAATCCCATTTGGCCATCACTCAATTTGTTCCAAAATTTCCTTGTGAATAGTAAGGGAATCCTACTTCAAAAGCCTATGAAAATCTATTTTATCAATTTCCAAAAAAAAAATATACCTGCAATGTGCCACAGAGGAGAGAATCCCTGAGAAGACCATAGTTTGGGTGGCCAACAGAGACAATCCTGTTAGAAACATGCCCAACATTCTGCAATTTTTGAGCGATGGTCATCTCAGATTGTTTGATGGAAAGGGTCTATCAATTTGGTTGACTAATATTGGCTTGAATCTTCTTACAATATCCTCATTTAGATTACAAGGAAGGATTGAAACACTATAAGATGGTCAATGATCTGTTTGCAATGAAATTGTAAGATACTTGAGCAAGCAAAGTCATGTTTTAATTTCAAATTATGCACAATCGGTCACTGCAGAATAGGATGATTGTTTCATTCAATTTCCAACATTTTCTTATATAAGAGTGAATGACTTTGACTCTCAATCCTATAGACTTCCATGGTATCCCAATGATCACATTCTTTTTGGTGGAGTATTGCAGGCAGATCTTAGTAACACATAAAAAAATAGCTAAATATCTTATTTTCACCATTCTAATGCAAG
>VDFB02268451.1:0-33890 GCA_007258455.2 Sequoia sempervirens
AGTTGTATCGAGCATTAATAGGTCAATCTTTTGGTGCAACGACAACTATGGGGCCAACACTACCTTGCACAAATCTATTAAGTTCATTTGCAACAACAAAGTAGTCACAATGAAGGCTGACCCTGATGCTATGCACTTATGTGAGATGGCAGTTGTTGGTCGAGCTTTAGTTGTGCCTACTCTTATCCCTTCAGTGTCTTCTAATGTGTCAATGTTTACTCCAGCAGTACCTACTACAAAGGGTACTCTCAAGATAAATGTCCCTAAAGAAGATCCTTCTAAAGCAAGAAGCCCTAAATGTGCTCCTTCCACCCCTTCTCAAAAGGGATGCATGTCTTGGTGATGATTTGGGTTCTCTAGACTTTACGGATTCCTTCATCCAGGAATATAAAGTTGACCTGACCTGCTTATACCTCCCGATAACATCATTTGAACCCGCTATTGAAGATGATCATTCTTCTGCATCATGGGGTAGGGTGAATGCAAATTGTAATGTTCTTGGTGTTGATCCTCCTTTTGAGGAAGATGATCACACTTATGTTAAGGAGGTTAATGTTGGTAGTCCTATCAAGAAGGTTGATGGTGATCCCATAGAAGAATGTACTCCCCCTTACTAGAATAATGCTCCTTATGAGGATCCTCTTCCTTCTGAAGACTTGCAAACACGTTACGACCCCAACTTTAAGCTTATCTTTGAATATGGCTATGAGCATAAAGGTTGTGGGCATAACGAACAAGGCATTCAAGTCTCCATAGAATTTAGATCCCGTAAGCATAATTTGGGACTTGGTTGCTCAAAAGAACAATCTAAACAAAAGCCATGTGTGAGTGACAAGAATTATTCTCAACCTTTTTTTGTTGAAAACATTCTTCCTCCTTTGTCTTCTATCTTTGTGCCTTCTTCTTCTTCTTGTGAGAAGTCAAACATTTCTCCACAAGAGAAAGGGTTGCTTCCTGCTCCTCATCCTCTTTCTAAGCAAGATTACATCTTGTTGAGGCTTCTAAAAGCTTGCTCGATCACTCTTTCTTCTCCTACATGCAAAAAATCTCATGAACCTAATAAAAATTCTTATGTGTGTACCATCAAGTGTCTAGCCATTCCACTAGCGAATGTGAGGCCTTGAAGGATAAAATACAACAACTTCATGATTCAGGTGCCATCAAACTCCTATTTGATTGATGCACCTGCCTTTACTTCACATGAGAAGTGATATCAAGGTTTACCTCTATCATGTTCTAAGTATTTTGTATGGTTCTCCTCCCCTGCATGTTGGGGGAAGTGATAACTCATTTTGGAGATGTGTGTCCTTCTTAAGGACCCCTCTCTCCCTATGTCTTTCAAACTAAAGCATCCCTTGAGATGACCCCTCTTCCTTTTGAAGGGTTTCCAAGGGACCCTTTTTGAAAACCTTTGAATTCTTTCACATCTAGCTTAGGGGCAGCCCAACTAGACCTATTTCATATCTTTGCGTCTAGCTTGGGGGCAGCCTGACTAGACCTTTCTTTTCAAATAGTGTGTCCCTTGAGTGGACCCCTCTTTAATTCCCAAAACTTTACACCAAAATATAGTTAAGGACAAAACACAAATTCCAAATTTCGTTCACTTACACTTGCAAAACTCTCAAATTTTGCTACCAAAGTAGGCACTACAAGAAAGCATACGACTTTTGACCAATCATAAACTATAATTCTTTAGTTAGATAAATAAATTGCTTAGACCATCATGGTCAGTTCGAGAGGATACGTGGAATCCACATCTCTGAGGTAGACTTAAACAGTTCAACTAACCCAAAATTAACCTGAAACATTATAAAGTCGCATGCCAACAATAACACATATATATAACTAGTAATCATAAGAATAATAAGAGAACAAATCCTAGGGGCCAGACCTAATCCTTGGGGGCTCGTCTCAGATGGCCTTGCCTACGTAAATATTTCGCAGAGACACCGTAGTTCGACAACTAGACTTCAACCATCTCCCACATGATTGGATAACAAAGGAATATAATCACAAGGTTAAAAAGATAGCTTAACATCAACTTCAAACTCAAACCACTAATAGCTCTCCACACTATAATAATAGGTAGTAATAGTTCAAGGTCAAGGATTATGACTAGACCCACATATATGATCTCCCAAGAATTCTCTAAAACAAATAAGTAACACACACCATCCCCATGAACCACCAAACTCAATCTTAGTTTAACCATTCCAATACACACTCTCTATGATAATAAGTCGTTTATAGCAAAACCCCACTTACAATGTGGTATTGACATCAATTTCAGCCATAAGCATATATGCATACCATATATACATTTTAATCCTTAAGAGTAAAATAACCACATATATGTACTTTCATAATACTATGAGATTTCATAATAATAAAATAATATTTTTAGTCAATTAATAATCTAGCAAGACAATGCTAAGTTTAGAAGAGAGGGACTAATTATTCTAACAAGTCTATAATGTTTACTTTTAATACAAGGCATCTCTAAGTAATAATTTACAATCACAAGGTGACTAATACTATTTTGGATACTTGAAGTTCTTAGGATTATAACCAAACTCATTCTAATTCTAATATGAGAGATTCTAACTAGAGTTTAACATACATCCCTTATACACATGGGTATCAATTATTAAACATTATGAACAACAATTCTATCATGCCTTAATGTCTCTAACCCACACTATAAAGGAAAGAACTTTGTAAGAATAATGATTATCAACAATGTCTATCAAGTTGGAACTTGACTTGATTAACAAAAAAATGCATACGACAAGAGATGGCTTTGAACCATTACATATCAATCCATATGGTATAATTTTGATAACTCTAAGTCAATTTAATGGATGGAAACAAAATTCCCTAAAAATAATAAATATATATAAATAAGAGTCAAGTCCCATATTTAGATCATATTATTACTTATCAATTTTTGATCTACTATTTTGCAGCAAAATATGACAACATTCAAATGATCATAACTTTCATATTACTTAGTCAAATTTAAAAATTCAAAATGTTCTAGAATGGTGGATGAATGAAGGACAAAACCCAGAATTACTTTTGCAAAAATCATAGTCATGCATTAGCAGTTTTTTCTGCAACACAACACTCTATTTCACCCAGAACAGCAACAATTGATAGTAAAAAAATCTTAATTCATTTCAACATACACAATTTTATTGCTCATATCAAATTAAACTAGATACAAAGGCTAAATATTAATACATGGAACATATAAAATAAATACTCAAACGAGTGCCTTGTTCTATAACTCATATTCTGTTGCAAATGTTTAAGCCATTAAATGATATTTTTCTGCTGTCATTAAAATAAAAAAAATTGTATTGAAATCTTTCCTTGCATAGAAGAATTTTGAGTTTTAGCATAAACAAAAATAACATCATTACTTTTCTTTGAATACTATTAGTGTTTTGTTTTATTTATTTATCTATTTCAATTTGTGTACAAAATCTATATATATATATATATATAAATTGAGAACATGCTACAATAATTGATCAATGATGATAATAAGTAATAACTAAATTAAATCTAGGATTTGTGTCCACTATTGTTTGTTGTTGCTATATTTTTTTATCATGTTTTCACCTATCGAATATTTCCTTTTGGTCAATTGGATATAATCATTTTATCCTACCACACGATGACATTAATGTGTTTAATGGTAAATGAGTGTGGCACTAGAGTCCACTATTTTTGCATTGATTTCATGTACATTTTATTTTGTTGCTCTCTCTCACTGCACCTTACATTGATATAGCTCAAAGTATTTATGCACAGGATTTTGTTTGAGGTTGCATACAGCATTAAGCATTCAAATCGAGTGCATAGGGTGGTGTCTTCATGAACAATTTTTGTTGCAAAAGCAGGAATATGACAGACATTGAAGCCTTGGCTGGTTAAATTCCACAACATACCTCAAATTGATGGCATATGCACAACAATTGGATATAGGTGTGTAGATATGCAAACCATTCCTTCAATCCCTAGATATGCATAAAATTAAAGACTAATAAATTTGGTATTTGTATGTAATGTTCCAATTTAAAATTTTGACACTTTGACAAATTTTCCAATAACTATACTTGAACCCAAACATTGTGTGATCACTTAGTTTTCAAAATGGGGTCACAATATATAGTGACTAAAATTATTTCAAACATACAAGCTATTATCAAGCCACATAGCTAACAACTCATACAAATGAAATTACAAATCTAATAGAAATGATGATTATGACTGTAAACATTCCAGAATAAATATTAAAACTATAATAGCCCTGGTGGAGAACCACGCACAGTCACATAATCAGCCCACAAAATTTCAATGCTAAAATATATATATTACTTAAGTGGAAACACTTATACTATAACCAACAAAGAGTAATCTTTAGAATACCTTCAAATACAGCCACTACGCTAGATTGAAATTTTAAATAACTACAACAAGGCTGCTACAGAAATCACCAAACAAGCCTCTAACATTGATACCAAGCCTGAAGGATTCGGTAGTATACATTCTTCGTTATTGAAGTCACACTAAGGTTACCATTTGGCATGGATTCGTTCTTTTAAAAAAAAAAAAAAAAAAAGAGTTTATGGTAACACACATAGAAATCATCTTGATTTCATTGAATTTCAGCAATAGAGAAGAGAACATTGGTTGCGCGCAAATGTTTCAACAATAGAGAATTTAGGAACCTATCATAATAATTCCTCTAACTCCCTTTAACTAATCCACAACCATAGACAAAACCACAAAACTAGTGCAAATAGAATTGTTTTAAAATGAAGTGAAACACAACAAAGAATAACTAGCCGCGTACATGTTCCAATAACTGACCTCAAGATTCCCCACAAATTGTGTTGTGCTATAAATATGTTTTGCTGCAAGTGAAGGAAAGCTTGGCATTGATAGGAGGCCATTCCATCTCTGGCATATGCACCTAAGATAGAGGAAGGACTCTGTTGGTAGCTTGAATGATTTTACAGCTTCTCATACAAGCAAGTTATTTCCCCAGGAAGTCCAGGGCATCGTGGATAACCATATAGCCATTTGTTCACATCACAATGGCATTGTTCTCATGGGAATATCACCTCATTCTCGGTCAGTAAGATTCATCAAATCCTCCCCTAATCCCAAGGTAAAATAGATCACAGATAAACTATCTGCATCTATCGAATTCTCATTGTGCCCATCTGCACAACCATTAATGGGCTTTCAAGAATGTGTGAATGGTGCACACAATTAAAACTACACGCGTATGGGATTTAATTAACACTCCTGACATGCTCTGCTCTGACCCAAACCTACATAACGTGTCTCTAGCAATACGCTAGTCTAGTGATAGAGAGGGGTTGGTGGATTCATTAAACCATATCCTTATGATCATCTAACATTTACTATACCCATTCAATGTAACTACATCTCAACATTTATTCTCGATATCTATAATGTGATTGTGTTAAAAAAAAACAAGCATACCAACACACCTACAGTTGCAATGAATAAATGACCTTTTTTCTTTACTCTTTCCCAAGTTATTTTGGAGAAGTTATATATTGTTTGCTTCTAGATATTAGTTTCTAGAATAATACAAGGACAATGGTATTTCTATTATTTTATAAACTCCCCTGAATTTTATCCAATTATTTAATAGGATGCCAAAAATCAATAATAATAATATTATCACCCAATTAATTACACTTTATAAATGTCATCAATTATTTATTTATTGAACCTTGTAATTAATATTATTATATTTTGATTAACTCGTAAATCTTAATGATATTGGTATTATTAAATAAACTCTTTTGAGAATTTAATTGCATATATGTATATGCATATCATTTAATTAACAATTGAACTAAATAATAATATTATTTACCTCACCAAAAGACCTACCAATAATAATGATGTTTTCATAAAATAACTAAGTGACTATTAATAGTATTCTTGTCTAACCAACACTTACACCTCTATCTAAGTATATATATCCTACTTTCCATCACCCTTAATTTTCATCAAACATATATCCTACTTTTAATCCGATAGGGTTAACACCCTCCTTTGCTTCCCATTTTAAATTTCAATCCCTTTTTTTTTCAATTTACAACTGCATAACACCTTTATGGTAATGACAATAAAACATAGTGTAAGAAATTATATACAATATTATTACCATGCAAAAATCACCTAATTTATCACTTGCAATAAATTTAGCTATCTATTTAGGTAAAGTACATAGAAAATTAGGGTTGTATTGATCACATGTGGGGCAGGGCCTTACACCCTCTTCCTTTTGAAGGGTTCCCGAGGGATCCCCTTGAAATATTTTCAACTTGACAATGGTCTGCGCGACTATCTACTTACTTGCTTTGCAGGATCGAGAACCTGCAAAGCTCATTCACATCCTTATTTGGTGATACGGGTTCTCCTCCTTGAGCGGGTTTGCTTTTATCACCTCTTTTCTGGTGCAGGTTCTACTCCTAAGTGGGCTTTTCTTTCACCATGAGCTTTTCGGTGATACAGGTTTCCTCCTCGAGTGGGGTTTACTTTTATCACCTCTTTTATGGTGCGGGTTCTACTCCTGAGTGGGTTTTTCTTTCACCACGTGCTTTTCGGTGATATGGGTTTCCTCCTCAAGTGGGGTTTGCTTTTATCACCTCTTTTGTGGTGCAGGTTCTACTCCTAAGCGGGTTTTGCTTTGATCACACACTTTTTGGTGATATGGGTTTTCTCCTCGAGCGGGGTTTGCTTTTATCACCTCTTTTGTGGTGCGGGTTCTACTCTGAGGTTTTGCTTTCACCAAAGCGTGTTTTGGTGATCTGAGGTTCTCCTCCTCAAAGCGAGGGTTTGTTTTATCCCACTCCTACTTGGTGAATTGTAGGTTCTACTCACGAGGCGAGAGTTTTGCTTTCACCACACACTTTGTTCATTTCCATTTTTCTCTTCTCTCTTGTATATACCATATCAAAGATCTGCATCTTCTTCATCTTGAGTATATGCTCTCTCTTCAGCCTCATAGTTCTGCGAAATTATGAAGTCCTCTTTTCACCCTGCATTCTCAGGTTCACCAGATTGCGATTTGCTTCCTCAATGGTTCATGTATACGTTTCTAACCCTACTCTTTCTTGATTTACTTTATCGAGCACTCATCAATGTTTGTGCTTGCTAAAGTGGGAGAAAAATGTATAAGAGCGAATTTGCACCCCATGTGCAAATCCCCTTTTTGCCTTTATCCACCTTAGAAAACCAAGTTTGAGCATTTATACGCTTTACATACACTTGAATTTGCCCTGGCTGGAAATTAATGCGATGGAAGCGTTTTCTTTACATAAAGGGACACGCGATGCGATTGTCTTGAGACATCCGCGTAGCCGCAGCAAGTCCCTGATTCTTGTGGCTAAACACAGTAGAAGCGTTACTCTTCTCATTGGGAATCAGAGTTGAGCAACCGGTAACCAACCCAAATGGTGCGTTTTCTTCATCTCCCCCTTCAAATTCTGGCTCCTTCCATATGCGTTTGTTTGGGACTTCATACACAAGCTTCACAATCTCTCTCCAAACACTTTACACTTCATAGTAGTAACATAAAAAATCCACCACTTTAGTAAAGCAAGTGTGGAACAAAACACCATTGCAACAGAGGCTTGAGTTCCTCTCATTTTCTCCCCCATTAGCCTTGAGTGCTCTTGGTGGAGGTGGTAAGCTTTCACTCCTCTCCTTTATTACTTGGTTGAGTAGCATAACACTGTTTTGTAGTGCTTTAGGTGCTCTTCGCGAGTATGCTTTATCTCTATCTATCGAGGTACGTCCACGTAAAGGTGGGAACACCAAAACAGGGTCTAATTGAGGCAGGCCCTTATACAACCACCCAACAATTTCTCTCTCCCTCTTGTGTGTAGGTATTGAAGACACTCACTAGTTGGAAACTTCATCATTTGCACGGTTGTAAGTATTTCCTTCCTTTCTTCTCCTTATCCTCATCATTTATTACATTTCTTTAGTTCTACCACTTTATCATATTCTCTCATTTTCCTACATTCTGTCAGTTCTCAGTAATCGGAGTGTATGTCGTCACTTAGCCATTTTCTGAGACATTCTCACTTTTTGGTCCCTATGAGACGCCAACGCACCTTCGAGATGCCAGCGCACCGTGTTGTTGTCTATATTTTGCATTGGCATCCTTTGGCTGAGAGCTTGTCAGTTTGTCCAAAGAATCTTTGTGACCTTCTCTTTCAGATTTTGAAACTCTCACCATTGTTCTATTGAGGTGGTATAGGGCAGTTCACCTTGTGAGGCTCTCTGAATGAAGAGAACTCATGAGTAGCAAATCCCCCTATATAACAACATTGACCAGTAAATGATGGAGCATTCTTATTCATTCTACTTCTACATTCCATTGCTTTATGTCCAAATTTATTGCAATAATAATAGAAACCATTGAAATATGGGTACCTTTGTTTATTTGTTTATCTGACTGGTGGTCTTCTAGCTTCATTCCTTTAGTTTTGGATCTTGCCATTGTTTTTCTTGTCTTCAGTCTTCATTGGTTCATTGATCTTCTCTTCTACAATAGGTGTTTGATCTACTTTTGAGATTTCACCTTTTTCAAATCCTAAGCCACCTTTGTTTTTAAATGCTTTCTGATTTGTAATCATTCATCAGGTTTTGTAGCACTCATCTTGAATTTGTCTTCATGACTCCTTGCTTTCTCTAGAGTTGATCTTAGTTTTACCACTTCTTGTTCAAGCCTTGTACATTCCTCATATTTTGTTTTTACCATTGCATTCAATAATTCTTCAATTATTTTCTTTTCTTCAACTTGCACTTTCAAACTAGTGATGGATTCATTTTCTTGCTTGAATTGCTCATTGACTTCCTTATGCCTTTCTCTAAACTTCTTGATTTGCTCTCTCAATTTTTTGATGCACTCATTTGCTTCTTTGACATTTTCCTTTAGATCTTTGTTTTCACCTTCAATTTTTTATAGATCTTCAAGATTAACTTTGAGTTCTCCATCTTTTTCAAGCATGAAATCTTCTATAAAATCAATAGCAGGAATCTCTTTCAGGGGAACAAGAAATTTTTTGTTAGCCATGTGATGAATCTCCAATACCTTCTCAAAGTGGTTAAGCTCCTTCCAAGGAACCAAGCTCTAATACCAATTGTTGAACACCCATAATACTAAGAGAGGGTGAATCGGTATTCTCTTAAACCATTCAAACATTAAACACCCAATCACTTATGAATATTCAACTACAGTAAGGAAAGAAAGCATGAAACATTCCAACATCACTTAACACATGAACACCATGATTTTTATGTGGAAAACCTAAAATGGAAAAAACCATGGTAAGGGTTAGCTCATAATATATTATAACTGGCTATAGTATATTTACAAAAATTCTCACTATAGGTGGACTCACTATCCATAGAGAAAAATATAAAAAAAGATGGTGGCTCATAGACTATTTTGAGTTGTTACGATTGCATCTGACATATACATGAATTATAGTTCCATTGAAGCATAATAACAATCATTATTTGTTTCTTATTTAAAACTCTACCTCACTCTTCATTCACATAATTATAATCTTCAACTTAACATTCACAACTTAGCTTCACACTGCTCTAATAAAATTTGCATTATCTCATCATATACTACATCTCATACTCTAAAAATACGGAAAACGATCCAACTTATATATCTGCATCAAGTGTAACATCAATTAGGTCGGCCTAATTAGATGTAACACCCAAAATATACTTTTTCAGCTCCAAAAAATTTCATCCAAACAACATGCCACAATTTGAAACTCAAAAAACCTTAAAATAGGTCAGCATGGACCTATAATAGATCCCACATAAGATGTTAATACATATTTAACCTTCACATACCTTCAAACATATTAGGTCGGCTCTAAATAAGACACAAAAGCAAAAAGCTTCAAATGTGTATCCATATCTCAATACATGGACCTCAGAACTCGATGCCCACTAGAATTCATACACTACTAACATCTGGCAACATATCCTCAAAATTGCAATGCCAACAACTCATTTGTGGAGATGTGTGGAATCTCCCAACAACTACACTATATAGAAAATAATTGTAATTTACTAGACCGAACTCTATTACTCATAACTTTCAAACCACTTGCCAAAACCTAATGAAATCTTGGAAATAAATACATCTAACATCCACCAAAAGAATGTTAGAATAATAGAGCAATATATTCATTTGTGGAGTGGTGCAAACCCAAACAATGGCACACAGTAACATTGTATTCATAAAATTGACATTTAGTCAATTTTCCTTTACAACTATTTTTACAGAACCAAACCATTATGCAAAAATGTCTTCTTTATCAACTCCAAAACCTATTAGAACTGATTAAAATGTTTTGCAACCAAAATTTTCATATGAGTTACAATATTGACATCAATGAGAACAATGCAACACATCATTATATACCTTCCATGCTCATGTTGTCAAGAAGCATCATCAATGAAATTCTCCCAACAATCTCCCCCTTTGTCATTGATGGAAACATGCACCAAAATATCCAAAATGTACTTCAATATTCTCCAAAGTACTCTCCCCCTTTGACATCAAGGGAAAAGGGAACCTGTACAAATTGTTCTGACTTTCACCAAACCTCCCCTTGAGAAATATACCAGAGAAAAAACCCAAAAACTATACTAGAAACATCATTATATGGTCTACATATATACAAACAATCTAAAATGAAATACAAAAAATGCATAAAAGATAAGAGATAAGTCGACCAAAGGTGGTTGACACTGCAACTTCTTCAAATGATCTTCCCATGCTTTCCTTCCATCTTCTCATTCACTTTTTTCTTCTGCAAGCATCCTACTTTACATTTCAAACTCTAAAAATAACTCTTCTCCCTCTTCTAGAGTGGCAGGTACCAAATTCATCTATTTGGCTTTATCTACACTCAAGAGATCTTTTGAAATGAGTTGGAATTTGGGATCGACTAGATCCCTTACCTCTCTAAACTACAAAATAATGTGTTATTTTTGTGCTTGTAGCTAGAAGAAATTCTTGTATAGATCTTTAATGGAATTCCTTGTTACACCAATTAGGTTGAGTGCCAGATCATAGAAACTTAAGGTAGCATCAATTTATGACTCAATAGAGTTCATATCCTTCCTTATGATATGTGTGGCTCTGGGCCACTTTATTCCATACTGGTATAGAGCCTTCGCCTCATCTACACATCCTTCAACATCTTTTAATAACTCTATAAACCTTTTATGTGCAATTGCACATTTCTCTGCCATCTCAAGAATCCTCATCTCAGTTATCCTTTTCTCCACTTCTTTTTTTGCTTCTTCGTTTAGTCCAAATGCATAAACTTTGAATGAATCAATTAGCAATCTAATTTTTTCCATACCAGAGAGTGTGGTGTCAACATTTGATCTGGGTATGGTCTCTTATAATTCCTTAACTGCTTCTTCCATAAGTTCTTCACTCTTCTTATGTATTTCAATTATTTCCTTTCTTCCAGATGCAAGAAACATGTCTCCTAGTTGTATCTTGTGGATGGGAGTTATTTTTTCCAACTAAACATTGCCTTGATGCATTGGCAACTGTAGCAGTTGTGAAGATACAACTGGTTGCTAATTTGGGCTATATGCTTAAAATATTTTTCAAGGAATCTCTAGAGGAGCTAGAGGATTCACTTGGAAACATGGTTATCTCTACAACCTTTCCTTTTTCTTTAGTACTTTCGAAGTTTGTTGGATTTTCCTTTTTTGTTTGTGTATCTTTGAATGCATCTTAAGACTTTTCTCCACTTTCCTTTCTATCCTCTTCTTCTTTCTCCTTACCAACCTTCTCTTCATCTTTCTTTTCTCGCTCTCTTACTTTTGCATCTGCATTATCATTCTTGTTTTCATCCTCTATAGTGTTTTCTTTGTTTACCAAAGGAGTTACTTCATCTTGTGTCAAAGGAGGAGTGAAGGTGTTTTCCTTTGAAATGTCTTCTTTGATCATTGCCTCTCCATCATTTCTTGTTGTCATGACCTCCACTTCCGAAGGAGTGATGTCCAATGTACCTTCTTCATTTTCTAAATTCTCATGTTGAGCATCAACTCTCTACAACTCTCCTTCTATTACATTTAGTTCTAGAGCATCTATTTCTACACTCATTTCTTCATTTTTTTGGTATCATTCCCAACTTCTGTGTAATCTCTTTTCCTTTTCTTTTCTTTCCTTCTAGATTCTTTAAATGTAATCTTTGTCTTTTCCCATAAGGTTTGTTACCCTTTGGTTAGATCTCAGCTCCTTGCTAAATACAAAGGCCAATGTGGCTCTATCATCCTCGGATAATGGAGCATTCACTCTTTCCAAACACTCTTCTTTTAACCTTTCATGCTCTTTTACAATTTCTTCTCTTCTCTTTAACAAAATGTTCCACAAATATTTAGGTACATGCTTCTTGATATTCTACATGTCCACCTCAAGGACAACAATATACTTAATAATAGCTTCAATTATGGTAGCCTTGTCTACCTCATTGCATTCTTGTATAAAGTTGTGGTCTCTCCCAATATATCATTTTGTAGAATACCATTAAACAGTGCCTCTAACTTCATGGGGGAATGAGGCCTTACTAGTTCCTTTTTCTTTTGTTCTTTTCTTTTCCTTCTACCAAATTCTTTTTTGTTTCTACAATCTTTTTCTTCTCTGAAGAAACCTTCTTGGATTCCTTCTTCTTTTCTCACATATGGATTTTGAATGCTTCTTTTTCTTTCTCTATCTCCTCCTCACTCTCAGTGTCTATGATGTCAACTCTTTGTCTTTTGGTGATTGCTTCACCTTGTGAGGCATCACTTCTTCTTCTCCATACCAAGGGTGGTCCCTCTTCTTCCAACTCCTCTTCTTCTTTTGCAACATTTATTCCAATACCTTTTGTCTCTCGTAGCATTTTTCTTAACTCTTCTTTTGGCTAGGGTAGCAAGTGGTGCAACAGTGGAAGTTTTCTTCTTCTCATTCCTTGTAACTTGCACTACCAGAGGATATTTCTCCTTTACCAAAGGGCTGGCAGTAGTCTTTATGATTTCTCAAGCAAGCTTCCTTGTCTCAGAGAACTTCTCAATAGGAGGAATGGTAGCAATCCTACTAGATCTCCTTGAGCTTCCAAATGCTTCTTCCAACACTTAAATTTTCTTTAGCTTTATCTCTTGCCCATTGTACTCTTTCCTTTGAAAGATCCATTTATTTTGCATATACATCCACCATATTATCCATATTCTTCTTGATCTTTGGTTTCCTTTGTTCCATGTGAACTTCCATAGATTTTCCCTCATATGTCTTGTACCTTGCTTTGGTTTCATCCTTTGGGATTTTTAGAAAAAATTCAACATACCTAGTTATTTTGTGTTCATTGATTTCATATCCTAGTGCAGGGATCCATATTTTCCTTGGTTCTACTACTTCCATCATACATTCATAAGTTGACACTAGAAAAGTGATATCATTATGATATTTTTCAATCATTTTCCTAGGGATCATATCCCTTTCATGCATTCTCCTTTAGAATATTGTAAAGAAAGAAGCAAGAGCATCATCGTGTGCCTTCCCATCTCCATTTCTAAACATATGGTCTCTAATTTGATGGGAAATAGGTCTGCCTCTTATCCATGTCACACTTTGAGTTTCAGGTAGTCGCTTAAAAGTAGAAGAGTAAACATACTACCAAAGTCCCATACTTGAAAACATATTTCTTTTCCTTGATCTGCATCAAATTCTCCATTAGTTATTGCCTAAGCAACTCACATAGGTCATAATCTGCACCATTTTCTACCATCTCATATGCCACATTGATTGTGGTGGCAAATACTAAATTATCTCTATTTGTATAATAAATCTTGTATCCAAACATCATAGATGCATATCTTACAACTAGGTTTTTGATAGGATTCACTACCAAAGTTCTTTTATCATATGTAGCACCTATTTTCTCCATGACCACTTTATTCTTGATGGATTTTAGCACAAGAACTAGTTTGGTGGAGAAAAGACCAATAACCTCTCTGATTACTTCCTTGGTTATCATGTGAGAATATCAGTCCAAAAAAATTTATCATGCATTCTACTTAAAGCCATCCTAACCCATTTTCCATCAAAACAAAAATTAGGAAACCCTTGCCAAACATCTTGTTTCTTCACAACTAGGTTTTGAAATTTTGGCTTTAGGGTGAAGTATTCTCCAATAAACTCATTATTCAACAAATATCCTAACTTAGAATGATCAATTTCTTCTATCCTTCCATGAATGTAGATCCCAATATCCTCGATTGGTAAAGTCCCATATGGAATTTGTGAAAATATGCCTAACAGGCCATCTTCTATTGATTTTGTGAGATATTTCTTAAACTTTGATAATGGTTTCCCTATAACTTCAATTACCCTTGGTGTAACTATTTCAAATTTGTATTCAAATTTCCTTAAAACAATGTTCATTGTAAAACTAGGGAAAAATGGAGATTGTAAATACCTTTTATATCGCTTAACAAATTAGGGTCTCGATGCACTGATTCACACTTCACCTTGAACACTTTGAATTCACTCCTCACTAATATTCTCCTTTTCGAATTCCTTTATGAAATTATTTTTCCTTAGTGAATTTACTTATAATCCATCGATTTTACCTAATTTTGCACTGAATTCTTCAAACCATAAAGCTATCAACCCTTTTTTTCTGTATGCAAAGAAAACTTCTAGATCTCTGCAAACTTCTACATCATATTTTATTTCGCAATATTCACCGTTAGATCAAACATGTTGATCTACATCACATGTCTTCGTGCTCTGACCTCAACACAGGTCTTCTCTGGTAGGGGATAAAAGATATTCATTAAATCTCCCCCTAAGCCATAGCTCTTGGCTTAATTTCTAAAGGAAACATCTACATCGGAGGATGGTACAAATTCTCTCTTATCTTTTTTCTCTTCCTTATTTCTCCAAATATTTTCCATTTACTTCTTTACTTCAACCGGGTCAACCTTTTTAACCAGTTCATTCCCTTTTACTAGATTACCCTTCCTTGTATTTATGCTTCTACAAAACTTGGCAATATTTCCAAGTCTACTGCAATTGTAGCATACAAAGTTCTTTTGAATAGTATTTCTCCCCTTCACTCTAGATCTACATTGATTAGCTTTGTGTCCAAATCCATAGCTTGTATAGCAATAGCCATTGCAAGATAGAATCATTCTACCATTGTTATAGTCATTCATCATTTGACTTTTGCATTCATTTTCTCTATGACCAAATTTTTTTTTATGTAAAACATTGACCAGTAAAGGATGGAGTATTTTGATTCATTCTACTTTTACATTGCATTGCTTCATGTCCAAATTTATTGCAAGAATAACATAAACCATTGAAATATGGGTACCATTGTGCATTTGGTTGTCTAACCGATGGTCTTCTAGCTTCATTCCTTTGATTTTGGATCTTTCCATTGTTCTTCTTATCTTCAGCCTTCTTTGGTTCAATGATCTTCTCTTTTGCATTAGGTGTCTAATCTGATTTTGAGCTTTCACCTTTTTCAAATCGTAAGTCACATTTTTTTTGGATTTTTTTAATTTGTAATCATTTCATCAATCCTTGTAGCACTCATCTTGAATTTTTCTTCATGTCTCCTTTCTTTCTCTAGATTTGATCTTAGGTTTACCACTTCTTGTTCAATCCTTGTACATTCCTTAGATTGTCTTTTTTCCATTGGATTCTAGCATTCTTCAATTCTTTTCTTTTCTTCAACTTGCACTTTCAAACAAGTGATGGATTCATTTTCTTGCTTCAATTGTTCACTGACTTCCTTATGCCTTTCTTTGAACTTCTTGATTTTCTATCTCAATTTTTTGATGCACTCATTTACTTCTTTGAAATTTTCCTTCATATCTTTGTTTTCACCTTCAATTTTTTCTAGATCTTCAAGAGAAACTTTGAGTTCACAATCTTTTTTAAGCATGCAATATTCTATAAAATCAATAGTAGGAATCTTTTTTAGAAGAATAGGATTTTTTTTCAGCCATGTGTTCAATCTCCAAGGTCTTCCCAAAGCGATTAAACTCCTTCCAAGGAACCAAAGTCTAATACCAATTGTTAAACACCCAGAATACTGAGAGGGGGGTGAATCAATATTCTCTTAAACCATTCAAACATTAAACATCAAATGACTAATGCATATTCAGCTGCAGTAAGGAAAGAAAGCATGAAACATTCACAACATCACATAACACATGAACACCAAGATTTTTACATGGAAAACATAAAATGGGAAAAACCACAGTGAGGGTTAGCTCACAATATATTATAACTAGTTATAGTATATTTATAGAAAAAATCACTACATATGGACTCACTATCCACAGAGAAAAAGATAGAAGAAAGATGGTGGCTCACAACCTTTTTTGAACTATTAAAATTGCATCTGACACATGCACATGAATTACAATTTCATTGAAGCACAATAACAATCATTATCTATTCTGACTCAACACTCTGCCTCATTCTTCATTCACACAATTCTTCTCTTCAACTTAACATTCACAACTTATCTTTGCACTTCTCTAATAAAATTCACATTATATCATCACATACTACATCTCACACTACAAAAATTCCAAAAAAAATCCAACTTATATATCTACATCAAGTTAGATGTAACACCCAAAATATACCTTGTTGGCTCCAAAAAAAATCATCCACACAATGCACCACAATTCAAAACTCAAAATTTCTTAAGATAGGTTGGCATGGAACTATAATAGATCCCACATAAAATAGCAATACATATTTAACATCCACATACCTTCAAACATATTAGGACAACTCCACATAAGAGCTAAAAGCAAAAACCTTCAACTGCGTATATATATCTCAATGTGGACCTCAAAATTTGATGCCAACGAGAATTAATACTCTACTGACATCTTGTGAATTAACCTCAAAAGAGTAATGCTTGCAACTTGTCCTCAAAATCGTAACACTAACAACTCATTTGTGGAGACATGCAAAATCTCCACACAATTGCACTATACATAAAATAACTATAATTTTCTAGGACAAACATTTTTACTCATAACTTTCAAACCACTTTCCAAAACTTGATGGAATCTTGGAACTAAATACATCTAACATCTACCAAAATAATGTTAGAATTGTAGAGTGATATCTTCATTTCAAAGTGGCGCAGACCCAAAAATAGGCACACGATAACACTGTATTCGTAGAAGTGACACTTAGTCAATTTCCCTTTACAACAATTTTTACTAGACCAAACCATTATGTAAAAATGTCTTATCAACTCCAAAACCTATTAGAAATTATCAAAATGGTCTGCAACCAAAATCTTCATATGAGTTGCATTGTTGACATCAATGACAACACTGCAACACATCGTTATGTACCTTCCATGCTCATGTTTCCAATCAACATCATGAACCATATTCTTTCAACAATCTCCCCCTTTCTCATTCATGGAAACATGCACTAAAATCTCTAAAACATACTTCAATATTCTCCAAAATACTCTCCCCCTTTGATATCAATGGAAAAGGGTGGTTGTACAAACTATTTTGACTATCATCAGAGCTCCCCCTAAGAAATATACCTTAGAAAAAACCCAAAAAACATCATAAGTATCATTATATGGTCTGCATATATACAAAGAATTTGAGTTGAAATACAAAAAATGCATAAAAGAATAAGAGATAAGTCAACTACAGGTGGTTGATGCCTGCAACTTCTTCAAATGATCTTCCCATGCTTTCCTTCCATCTTTCGATTCTCTTTTTGCTTCCGCAAGCATCCTACTCTGCATTTCAAACTCTAACAATAACTCTTCTCCCTCTTCTAGAGTGGCAGGTACCATATTCATCTATTTGGCTTTATTTACACTTAGGAGAGCTTTTGAAATGAGTAATAATTTGGGATTTACTAGATCCCTTACCTCTCCAAACTACAAAATAATGTGTTCTTTTTGAGCTTGCAGTTGGAAGAACTTTTGTGTAGATCTTCAATGTCATTCCTTGTTACACTAGTTAGGTTGAGTGGTGGATCCTAGGCACTTGAGGCAGCATCAATTTGTGACTCAATAGAGTTCATCTCCTTCCTTATTCTATGTGTGGCTTCAATCCACTTCATTCCATACTAGTATAGATCCTTTGCCTCATCTACACATCCTTCAACATCTTTTAATAACTCTAAAAAACTTTGTGTGTGCAATTGCACATTTCTCTGCCATCTCCAACATCTTCTTATCACTTATTCTTTTCTCCTCTTCTTTCTCTACTTCTTCCTTTAGTCTATATGCATAAACTTTGAATGAATCAATTATCAATATCAATTTTTCCATACTGAATATTGTGGTATCAACTTTTGATTCAGGTATGGTCTCTTGCAATGCATTAACTAATTCTTCCATAAGTTCTCTGCTCTTCTGATGTGTTTCAATTATTTCCTTTCTTGTAGATGCATGAAACATGTCTCCTAGTTGTATCTTATGGATGGGAGTGATTTTTTCCAACTCTCCATTGCCTTGATGCATTGGAAACTGTAGCAGTTGTGACGACACAAGTATTTGAAATTTGGGTTGCATGCTTAAATTATTTTTCAAGGAATCTATAGAGGAGCCGAAGGATTCACCTAAAACCTTGGTTATATCTACAACCTCTCCTTTCTCTTCAACAGTTCCAAAGTTTTTTAGATTTTCCTTTTCTACTTTTGCATCTTTGAATGCATCCTTAGGCTTGTCTTCACTTTCCTTCCTATCCTCTTTTTATTTCTCCTTATCAACCTTCTCTTCATCTTTCTTTTCTCGCTCTCCTACTTTTGCATCTGCATTATCATCCTTATTTTTATCCTTTGTAGTGTTTTCTATGTTTATCAAAGGAGTTACTTCTTCTTGTGTTGGAGGAGTGGAGATGTTTTCCTTTTCAATTTATTCTTTGATCATTTCCTTTTCATCATTTCCTTATCATCATTTCCTTTTTTCATGTCCTCCACTTCCGAAGGAGTGATGTCCAATGCAACTTCTTCATTTACTACATACTCATATTGAGCATCACTTGTATGCATCTCTCTTTCTATATTTAGTTCTGGAGCATTTGTTTCTACACTCATTTCTTCTTCATTTTTTGGTATCATTCCCATCTTTTATGCAATCTCTTTTTCCTTGTCATTGCTTTCCTTCTGGATTCTTTCGATGTCATCTTTATCTTTTCCCATAAGGGTTGTTACCATTTTCTCATTTCTCAACTCCTTGCTAAATACAGTGGCCAATGTGGCTCTATCATCCTCGGATAATGGAGCATTAACTCTTTCCAAAGACTCTTCTTTTAACCTTTCATGATCTTTTACAACTTATCTTCTATTTAACAAAATGTTCCACAAATCTGTAGGTACATGCTTCTTGATATTCTACATGTCCACCTCAAGGACAATAATATACTTAATAATAGCTTCAATTATGGTAGCCTTGTCTACCTCATTTTCATCCTTTTATAAAGTTGTGTTCTCTCCCAACATATCATTTTGTAGAATATTGTTAAACAGTGCCTCTAACTTAATGGGGGAATGAGGCCTTACTGGTTCCTTTTTATTTTGTTCTTTTCCTTTGCCTTCTATCAAAGCCTTGTTTGTTTCTACAATATTTTCCTTCTCTAGAGAAGCCTTCCTGGCTTCCTTCTTCTTTTCTCTCATATGAATTTTGAATGCTTCTTTTTCTTTCTCTATCTACTCTTCAGTCTCAGTGTCTATGATGTCAACTCTTCCTCTTTTGGTGCTTGCTTCACTTTATGAAGCATCACTTCTTATTCTTCAGAACAAGGGTGATCCATCTTCTTCCAAGTCCTCTTCTTCTTCTACAACATTTATTCCAATACTTTTTATCTCTCATAGCCTTTTTCTTAACTCTTCTTTTGGCTGTACGACAACAACTGGTGCAATAGTGGAATTTTTCTTCTTCTCAATCCTTGTAACTTGCACTAGTGGAGGATATTTATCCTTTATTGGAGGGATAGCAGTAGTATTTCTCTTTTCTCTAGCAAATTTCCTTGTCTCAAAGCACTTCTCAATAGAAGGAGGAGTGGAAAAAATCCTACTAGATCTCCTTGAGCTTCCAGATGATTCTACAACACTTAAATTTTCCTTATATTTATCTATTTTCCATTGTACTCTTTCCTATGAAAGACCCATTTATTTTGCATATGCATCCACCATCTTATCCATATTCTTCATGATCTATGGTTTCATTTGTTCCATGTGAACTTCCATATATTTTTCCTCATATGTCTCATACCTTGCTTTGGTTTCATCCTTTGGGCTTTTCAGAAAAATGTCAACATACCTAGTTATTTATTTTTCACTGATTTCATATCCTAGTGCAGGGATCCATACTATCCTTGTTTCTACTACTTCCATCATGCATTCATCAGTTGACACTAGAAAAGTGATATAATTGTGATATTTTTCAACCATTTTACAAGGGGTCTTGTCCCTTCCATGCATTCTCCTTTGGAATATTGTAAAGAAAGAAGCAAGAGCATCATCTTGTGCCTTCCCATCTTCAAGTCTAAACATATGGTCTTTGATCTAATGAGAAATAGGTCTACCTCTTATCCATGTCAAACTTTGAGTTTCATGTAGTTGCTTCAAAGTAGAAGAGTAAACATACTACCAAAGTCCCATAATCGAAACATATTTCTTTTCCTTGATATGCTTCAAGTTCTTCATTAGTTGTTGCCTAAGCAACTCACATAGGTCATAATCTGCACCATTTTCTACCATCTCATATGCCACATTGATTGTGGTGGAAGATATTGAATTTTATTTGTTTGTATAATAAATCTTGTAGCCAATCATCATAGATGCATATCTTACAGGTGGGTTTCTAATAGGATTCACTACCAGAGCTCTTTTATCATATGTAGCTCACCTATTTTCTCCATGGCCACTTCATTCTTGATGGATTTTAGCACAAGAACTAGTTTTGTGGAGCAAAGACCAATAACCTTTATGATTACTTCCTTAGTTATCTGTGAGGCATATCAATCCAAATAAAATTATCATGCATTATGCTTAAAGCCATCCTAACCCATTTGTCATCAAAATAGAAATTAGGAAACCCTTACCAAACATCTAGTTTCTTCATGACTAGGTTTTTAAATTATGGCTTTAGGGTGAAGTCTTCTCCATTAAGTTCATTATTCCACAAATCCCCTAACTTAGAATGATCAAATTCTTCTATCCTTCCATGAATGTAGATCCTAATATCCTCAATTGGTAAAACCCCATATGGTATGTGTTGGATGTTCTAGCTGATGGTCTAGCATCCCCTAAAGGGTAGCTACTCCTTATACTCAGAGACCCTTGGTTAGTGGCCAACGAACAAGAGATGACTGATTGGCAAGCCTCTCCTTTGCACTTTAGGCTTTGTAGGACCAAGGTGGGTATCCCTATACATTAATGCATATCATCACACTATAATGGTGGAAGGCCTCTAATGGGCTAAATCATTTACACAGCTCTCCCTATTAACAGTGACTTGTGGTAGTGTGGAAAGGGCAACATGAAAGCAAATTGAAACTAAGAAAGCAAGAAATGTTTTGAATTGAAAATTTTGATTCTTCCCTTGCTTCAGACTTTGTGAATCTCCTTGACTAGTTCCTAATCCACACAAAGTTAGGAATGAAATAAACTCCTCCAACAGACCAACCATGGATTCTCATAACCCTACTATGTTGCAGCAAGAAACCAACAAAAGGACAATCAACATGTTACTTAGTCATCCACACTGCACTACAATACCTTTGTTATCCTTATGCAATCAATTAAACCACTCCTTGAATGATATGCAAACAAAAATATAACTCAAACAAAAAAATGTGTTTGAAGCATCAACACAACCCTTGATTATATTGATTCAAAAGATATTGCATTCAATATTTGGAGAACATACAGATTGACATATATAATGAAGTAGAATACAAATGTTGTATGGTGGTCATCCATTGTTATTATAGAGCATATCTCATTACATTCCCTATCTATGTCCAAAGGACTTACCCTATTCAACTTGACTCAAAGCAAAGAATTACAGAAAGCATAGAAACAAAATTTGGTAGGGAAACACTACACCAAACCACTCAGGTTGGAGAGTAGAAGTCTGAACCCAAAAGAAAACAACCAAACTTTCCTTTATAGTGTAGACATAACTTAGAATTGAATTAAAAAATATAACCCTAACCAAACTAGGGTTACAAAAGGATGAACTTTGATTAGATTACAAACAACAACAATTCCCCCAAAATGAAGCAACAACTAGCCATAATGGCCTCTGACACCTCGAGCACACTCTAGCATTGATGGCATTCTAAAAATAGGCACAACACTCCCAGGAAATCCACATTCAAAACAAAAAAAATCACACCCTAATAAAGAATATAACCACTGCAACACTTCAAGGAATAAATGGCACCACTCAACAATCACTTCAGCCTTGGAAGAAGTGCAAGAATGCGATCTCTAGCCATCTAGAATCGATCTAGTAGCTAAGAAATAGATGCACCATAACTATACAGTCAAGACCCATGAATAGGAGCAGCTAACAGTTGGGGAAATAACATTTTGAACTGTGGTCATCGATCAATCCTAATCGCGCCAAGATCCAATGATCCATCGCTCACTGCCCATTACTTTAAAATATGATTGTCAAATTAATGGTCGTTCAAATCACCACCATCAATTTATCATATCGCTTCATCGCAGGGAAATCCATTCCAGTCTCACCAATGGACCAAAGTCACACCGATAAGAAATCCATCAAACCATCACTGGGACACCAACTTCACTCCTGTCGAAAGAGAATTATCCTGTCTACACCATTCGTTGCCACCTTTTACAAGTCCCACTAGATAAACATGTCACCAGCATGACTCACAACAATGATGCGAGTCATCCAATTGGGCAATCAAACAGCGCCACCTATCAGCTTGCATCATCATCCTCACTTGTTGACTGTACCATCAATGCATGTCAACCTTATTGGGTCTCGTAGTTAGCATTTCCTTCACATCACCATGTTAGAGAGACATTGACAAAGGGCTCACCAATGCCATACAGTCTCATCGACAACACTTCCATACTCCTTATTGCTCCATCGAGGAGACTTCTCCCAGAATCTCACCGATACATCAATGTCTTGTCGATAAGATATTTATCAGTCTATCGAAGAGACATGGACGAAACTCTTCCCGACATTATATTGTCTCATCAATAAATATCCATAGTGTCGCCTTCGCTATGTCGAAGAGACATAGCCCATTCTCTCATCGACCACACACTGTCACACTAACAAGAAGAACCTTGACCCATCGAAGATACATCTCCCAATATCTCGCCGATAATAGGGAGATCACAAAGTCACCAAAACTCTAAACCAAAAAACCTCACATCGGAGGTTGTGAAGTTAAGAAAATCCGTGACTTGCTGATAACAAAGAGATCGCCAAGTCGGGAGGTTACGAAACTCCAGAACCCCACGAAATAGGTTAGAAAAAATTGAAAGCCCATGACTTGAGAAAAAGACAAAGCATTTGCAGGGTCGCAGCTTAGTGCATGCCAAGGGTTTTATGATTAAGGGTTTTAAGCCTTTTATGCTATTTTTTTGAACCCTAATTAGACAAAATGGAGGAAACTCAATGGCTCATATGGAAAAATTTATGGAAATGGCCATGGATTTTACAAGCACCACCAATGGCTCCTGTTGGGGACATCTGCTTGACAAAGCAGAGTGAGAATTCAGATCTCTAGAGAAGTAGACCATGCCAACCATTGGGCGACAGAGCCACCCAAAATAGAACACCTCATTTGATAGCCCCAGGCCATGAAATGAAAAAGGGGAGTTAATATTTACCCCTGTCAAACACCAGTCTATTAAAGGAGTTGATCTCCCTCAACCAATAATTGTTTTTGTCACACCATAGTAACACAAGTAGCCTTCTTCCTACAAAACAAATATGTGATTACCCTTGAACAAGTGAGACTTGCTCCATGTTTTTCTTTGTTGTTACATGGTATCCACATCACATAGGCCACCTCAATGCCACCCATTGCATTTTTTGATTCTGTATCTGGTGAAAAAAACTAAGAACATTGATTAGCACCATAAAAAACCTTTGTCTCTTCGCACCTGTTGATCACTTCACATGAATCAAGGCCAAAAGAAGAAGCCTCAAACTCACATGGAATAGGAAAATGTGTCATCCTATCATGCTGACATGTAGAGGGAAGCTCATCCTCAAACAAGTCAAACTAAAAACTTTGAACTTAGGCACACAAGGGACATGAGCATCTCAAAAATTACCTTGTTTTTTCTCATCAGAACCACAAGCAACATGCTTGAAGTTCTCAATGTTGATGCAGACCTCATCCAACACATCCATTCAAATCATGAGACATTTTATGTGAAGAGTTGTACTCTTCAAATTGCCTCTCTTTTTCATCTTCTTTACAATGTGTTGAAGGAAATGTGTCACAAGAATTTGAACTATGACACACATCAATAGAACTTACCTCAACAACATCACTTTTCCATGACAAACTTGAAGCTCATTTCTCATGAGGAAGACTATGAGTTGCAACCCTTGAAAACAAATCTTCATATGCATCCATATGATCCATACAATCACACTCCTCAGGTGTAAACTCATCATAAATAACATCATCAGTTGTAGTAACATTTACTTCTTTCTTTTCTTCTTTACATACAGCTGCATGTATGCTATCCTCATGCACAAATTCAGTGACAACTTCAAAACCAAAAAAATGGATAGAAGAAGGTGAGAAATCAAACAAGGAGAAAACCTCTTGTTTATCACCCATAGTAGACACATCTTCTTCATCCCTGCTGCTACATAAACTAGCAGAGTCATATCCCACACTATCAGACTAGAAATCACCATTAGACTCATCATTGTTGCTCTCTTCCAGTTGAAAGTCACCACACAAACTGTCACACTTATCTGATATAGAGAGAAAGCTCTCTTTCTCCATTGTTTCATCATTGGCAAGAGTTACATCTGCACAAAATTCTTCTATGGGCTGCTCAAAAGAAAAATCTTCACCATTGCAAGATGCATCATTGTTCTTTTCTAAACCAGCCAGACACCTAGAATAAGTACCATCACATAATCTAGATAGGAAGTGATCTCCATTCCTCCCTATCAAATTATCAATCAATTAAATCCAACCATCAATGTATCCAACTCTTGAAGGCTTCCATCGTTGTGGCATTGTACTCATACCCGACTCAAGTCTTTCACAAAATAAATCAACACGTGTTGATTCATCTGGCCTTTCTGATTTTGGTATAGCAAACCAACATTCCATGAAATTTTCATGAAAATTAGACAGGGATTCATCCCCATACCTCTTTATATTCCATAATGCATCTATAGGTGAGAAATTTTCAACCTCATATTCATATTCTTCTTCAACCTACTGATTGTGCAAAGAACTACCATCAGACAGATGACTACCATTCACCTTGCCAAATTGATCTGTGAACATTTCTTTAAACTCAAGCCATGAACAAATAGAATGCAAAGGAAGATTAACAAACCATTCCTTAGCATCATCTTCTAAATTTCTTACAAATAACTCCATGACAACGTCCTCTTCTTCTATCTGACTATCTATCAATAATTCAGTGAAATCCTGCCAATGTCTTGATGTTGATTCTTCTAAACTGCCTCTAAACTTAGGAAAATATTTCTTTATTTCCCATGGAAAAAAGTGTGGATAACCATCTATTTTACTACAATCTAGAGGGTTATATATTTCCAAAGAAAAATGTTTTCTTTGAGGATATGACCTTGGTTCACACATGATAGAATAGCTAGTAGAGGGGGAATCCATTTGATGATACATTTTGAGTATTAACCCTCTACAACTAGCTATAGAATATCCAATTTCTTTTTTCCCTTTTGAAATAGTGCCTTAAAGCACTGAATAAGGGAAAATATTAACCAAAAATTGTAGACCTTCATACAAAATGTTACAAAAAAATACCTGAGAACTGCTGCAACCAACTCTTCTGATGATGTGGAATTTTATGCAGAGTCACCACCTCTTTGAAAGAGAAAAATATCTTCAAGCAGCAGAGGGCTCCTTCCAAGATCAATAGATTTCTGAGTTCTCTCCACCAACAGAACACCAAACTTCAAGAACACACCAAAAACGTTGTAGCAACCTCCTTCTTCAAACATTCAGGTCCTTTTGTGAATCTCTATCTTCCTCAATAAGACAGAGCATATTTGTAGTTGCTCACCCAGAGATTTACGCACTTATCTTTATCTTCCTCAAACACATGGTTCACAAAGAGGCAGAGCATATATTTAGTTGCTTACCCAAAGATTTATTTTTCTTTTTTGACTCTAGCGTTGTCAATCTATTGGCTCAGATGACTCTTTTGATAAGACTATATGTAAGCAAGATTTTGATTTCATCCCTAGCAGAGTCACCAATCTATTGGAGGTTCCAGCTGATGGTCTAGCATCTCCTAAAGGGTAGCTACACCTTATACTCAGAGACCCTAGGTCAGTGGCCAACGAACATGAGATGACTGATTGGCAAGCCTTTCCTCTGCACTTTAGGCTCTGCAGGACCAAGGTGGGTATCCCTATACATTAATGCAAATCATCACACTACAATGGTGGTATGCCTTCAATGGGATAAATCATCTACAAATCTCTCCCTATTAGCAATGACTCGTGGTAGTGTGGAAGGGGCAACATGAAAGAAAATCTAAACTAAGAAAGCAGGAAATGTTTTGAATTGACAGTTTTGATTCTGGCCTAGCTTCATACTTTGTGAATCTCCTTGACCAGTGCCTAATCCACATGAAGTCATGAATGAAATAAACTCCTACAATAGACAAACCATGGATTCTAATAACCTTACTACCTTGCAGCAAGAAACCAACAAAGGACAATCAACATGTTACTTAGTCATCCACACTATGATACAATACCTTCATTATCCTTATGCAAGCAATTACACCACTCCTTGAATGATAGGAAAACACAAACATAACTCAAATAGAAAATGTGTTTGAAGCATCAGCACAACTCTTGATTATATTGATTCAAAAGATAATGCATAAAATATCTAGAGAACATACATATTGACATATATAATGAAGCAGAATGCAAATTTTGTATGGCGGTCATCTGTTGTTATTATAGAGCATAGCTCATTACATTCCCTATCTATTTCCAAAGGACTTACCCTATTCAACTTGACTCAAATCAAAGAATTACAGAAAGCATAGAAACATAATCTAGTAGGGAAACACTACACTAGATCAATTAGGTTGGAGAGTAGAAGTTCGAACCTGAAACAAAACAACAAAACTTTCCTTTATAGTGCAGGCATAACTTAGAATTGAATTCAAAATTCTAACCCTAACCAAACTAGGGTTATAGAAGGAAAAAATTTGATCAAATTACAAGCAACAATAATTCCCCCCAAAAATGAAGCAACAACTGGCCATAATGACCTTTGACACCTCGAGCACACTCCAACATTGATGGTATTTTGAAAATAGACATGACACTCCCAGGAAATCTGTGCTGAAAACAAAAATCACACCCTGACAAAGAATATAACCACTGCAACACTTCAAGGAATAAATGGCATCGCTCAGCAATCACTTCAGCCTTGGAAGAAGTGTAAGAATACAATCTCTAGCCGTCTAGAATTGAACTGGTAGCTGAGAAACAGATGCACCATAACTACATAGTCAAGACCCATGAACAAGAGCAACTAGCCATTGGGTAAATCACATTTTGAATTGTGGTCGTCGATCAATCCTAATCGTGCCAAGATCCAACAATCTACCGCTCACTGCCTATTACTTTAAAATCTAACTGTTAGATTAACTATCATTCAAATATCCACCATTGGTCTATCATATCGCTCCATTGCAGGGACACCCATTACAATCTCACTGATGGACCAAAGTCACATCGATGAGAAATCCATCAAACCATCATCGGGACACCAACTTCACTCTTGTTGATAGGGCATTGTCCCGCTAACACCATTCGCTGCCACCTTTGATAGGTCCCACCAGATACACATGTCACCAACATGACTCACAACAACAATGTGAGTCATCCAATCATGCAATCAAGTAGTGCCACTTGTCATTCTACGTCATCATCTTTGCTTGTTGACTATACCATCAATGTGTGTCAACCTTATTGGGTCCCGTAGTCAACATTACCTTCACATCGCCATGTCAGAGAGACATTGACAAAGGTCTCACCAACACCATACAACCTCATCGACAACACTTCCATTCTCCTTATTGCTCCATCGAGGAGACTTCTCCCAGGCTCTTGCTGATACATCAATGTCTCACCGATAAGATAACTATTGGTCTATCGAAGAGACATGGATGAAACTCTTCTCGACATTGTATTGTCTCATTGATAAATCTTCATTTTGTTTCCATCGCTATGTCAAAGATACATAGCCCATTCTCTCGCTGAGCACACAGTGTCACATCGACAAGAAGAACCTTGACCTGTCGAAGAGACATCTCCCAATATCTCACCAACAACAAGGAGATCGCAAAGCCGCCAAAAATTTGAACCACAAAACCTCACATCGAAGGTTGTGAAGTTAGGAAAACCCACAACTTGCTAATAACAAAGAGATCACCAAGTTGGGAGGTTACAAAACTCTAGAACCCCATGACATAGGTTAGAAAAACTTGAAAGCCTGCAACTTGAGAAAAATACAAAGCATTTGAAGGGGTCGTAGCTTAGTGCACACCAAGGGTTTTATGATATAAGGGTTTTAAGCCTTTTATGCAGCTTTTTTAAACCCTAATCAAACAAAATGGAGGAAACTCAATGGATTAGAAGGAAAAATTTATGGAAATGGCCATGCATTTTACGAGCACCACTAGAATGTGTGAAAATGTGCCTAATGGGTTATCTTCTATTGATTTTGCAGGATATTTCTAGAACTTTGGTAATGGTTTGAACCCTGTAACTTCAATTACCCTTGGTGTAACTATTTCAAATGCATTCAAATTTCCTTAAAACAATGTTCATTATGAAACTAGGGGAAAATGGAGACTGTAAATACCTTTTATATTGCTTGTCAAATTAGAGTTTTGATGCACTGATTCACACTTCGCCTTGAACACTTTGAATTCACTCCTCGCTACTCTGCTCCTTTTTGAATTCCTTTGTGAAATGATTTTTCCTTAGTAAATTTACTTATAATCCATCGATTTGACCTAATTTTGCATTGAATGCTTCAAACCATAAAGCTATCAACCCATTTTTTGTATCCATAGACAACTTCTAGAGCTTCGCAAACTTTTGCATCATCATATTTTCTTATGCAATATTCACCAATAGATCAAGCATGTTGCTCTACATCACATGTCTTCATGCTCAGACCACAACACCTCTTCTCTAGTATGGGATAAAAAATATTCATTAAAGCCCCCCATAAGCAATATCTCTTGGTTTAGTTTTTGAAGGAAACATTTGCACTAGAGGATGGTACTGATTCTCTCTTATCTTCTATCTCTTCCTTCTTTCTCCAAATCTTTTCCATTTCCTTCTTTACTTCAATCAGATCAACCCTTTTAACTGGTTCATTCCCTTTTAAGGGATTATCCTTGCTTGTATTTGTGCTTTTACAAAAATTGGCAATATTTCCAAGTCTACTACAATTGTAGCATAGAAAATTCTTTTGAATAGAATTCCTCCCATTCACTCTAGATCTATATTGATTAGCTTTGTGTCCAAATCCATAGCATGTATAGCAATAGCCATTGAAAGATAGAATCATTCTACCATTGTTATAGCCATTCATCATTTGAATTTTGCATTCATTTTCTCTATGACCTAATATTTTGTATGTAAAACATTGACCAGTAAAGGATGGAGCATTCTGATTCATTCTTCTTCTACATCCCATTACTTTATTCCCAAATTTATTGCAAGAATAATAGAAACCATTAAAATATGGGTACCTTTGTGCATTTGGTTGTCTAACTAGTGGTCTTCTAGCTTCATTCCTTTGATTCTAAATCTTTCCATTGTTCTTCTTGTCTTCAAGCTTCTTTGGTTTATTGATCTTCTCTTCTGAATTAGGTATTTGATCTACTTTTGATCTTGCACATTTTTCAAATCCTAAGCCACCTTTATTTTTTGATTCTTTTTGATTTGTAATCATTTCATCAAGCTTTGTAGCACTCATCTTGATTTTTTCTTCATGACTCCTTGCTTTCTCCATATCCGATCTTAGGTTTACCACTTCTTTTTCAATCCTTGTACATTCTTTAGATTTTCTTTTTACCATTGCATTCAAGCATTCTTCAATTATTTTCTTTTCTTCAACTTGCACTTTCAAACCAGTGATGGATTCATTTGATTGCTTCAATTTCTCACTGACTTCCTTATGCCTTTCTTTGAACTTCTTGATTTTCTCTCAATTTTGTGATGCACTCATTTGCTTCTTTGACATTTTCCTTCATATCTTTTTTTTCACCTTCAATTTGTTCTAGATCTTCAAGAGCAACTTTGAGTTCACCATCTTTGTCAAGCATGCAATCTTTTTCTATAAAATCAACAACAGGAATCTCTTCCAGAGGAATAGGAATTTTTTTGTCAGTCATGTGTTCAATCTCCAATACCTTCCCAAAGTGGTTAAACTCCTTCCAAGGAACCAAGCTCTAATACCAGTTGTTGAACACCCAAAATATTGAGAGGGGGGCGAACCAACATTCTTTTAAATCATTCAAACATTAAACATCCAATCACTAATGTATATTCAAATATAATAAGGAAAGAAAGTATGAAACATTCACAACATCACATAACACATAAACACCAAGATTTTTACGTGGAAAACCTAAAATGGGAAAAAACACAGTGAGGGTTAGGACACAATATATTATAACTGATTATAGTATATTTACAAAAATGCTCATTACAGGTGGATTCATTGTCCAAGTGGACTCATTTTCCATAGAGAAAAAGATAAAAGAGAGATGGTGGTTCACAACCTATTTTGAACTGTTACAATTGCATATGACATATGCATTAATTATAGTTCCTTTGAAGTATAATAACAATCATTATCTATTTTTGATTCAACACTTTGCCTCTCTTCATTCACACAATTCTTATCTTCAAATTATCATTCACAACTTAGCTTTGCACTACTCTGATCAAATTCACATCATCTCACCACATACTACATCTCATACTCCAAAAATACCAAAAATAATCCAACTTATATATCCACATCAAGCGTAACATCAATTAAGTCAACCTAATTAGATGTAACACCCAAAATATACCTTGTCGGCTCCAAAACATTTCATCCACACAACGTACCACAATTCAAAACTCAAAACACCTTAAGATAGGTCAACATGGACCTATAATAGATCCCAAATAAGATAGCAATACATATTTAACCTTCACATACCTTCAAACATATTAGGTCTATTGAGCATAAGACCTAAAAGAAAAAACCTTCAAGTATGTATCCATATCTCAATACGTGGACCTCAAAACTTGATGCCAACTAGAATTCATATTCTTCTGACATCTGAACAATTATCCTAAAAAGTGCAACACCAACAAATCATTTGCAGAGACGTGTGGAATCTCCCACACAACTGTACTATACAAAAACAACTGTAATTGTCTAGGCCGAACTCTATTACTCATAACTTTCAAACCACTTGCCAAAACCTAATGAAATCTTGGAACTAAATACATCTAACATTCACCAAAATAATGATAGAAGTGCAGAGTGATATCTTCATTTGCAGAGTGGTGCGGATTGAGAAACTAGAACACAATAACATTGTATTCGTAGAATTGACACTTAGTCAATTTCCCTTTATGACTATTTTTATTGGACCAAACCATTATAAAAAAATGTCATCCTTATCAACTCCAAAACTAGGTAGAACTTATCAAAATGGTCTGCAATCAAAATATTCATATGAGTTACAATGTTGACATCAATGACAACAATGCAACACATCGTTATGTACCTTTCATGCTCATGTTGCCAAGCAACATCATCAATGAATTCTTCCAATGCATTCCATTCATATTAAGTAACATAACATCCTTCTCCTCTGCCCTTTGGATCAAAGGTGCCTTAAAATAATTTCTATCCTCCTTCATGAAATTTGCATAACACTATTACAAAGGGGAAGATAGGTGTATTATAGAATCAACCCAAAACTAAAGGTGGATGGAAAAGAATTAATTGAAATAGGTGAAACCAAGGAATTTTTTGTCATAGGATTGAAATCTTGAAACCATGGCTTCACCAATACAAAATATTTCTTTATTTTCTCTCTCCATATATCTTTCTATCTTTTATTTGTTATCTATTTTTCTAATCCTCTTAATTATCTCTCTTTGTCTATCTAGCTTCCTTGCCCATTTCTATATTTTCACATTTTTATATTTTTTCTTAGTTTTTTTCTCTTTATTCTCTCTCTCTCTCTTGCTTTCTCACTCACTCTTTATTTTTTTTATTCTCTCCATCTATCTTTTATCTTTCTCTTTTTTCATTTCTTTGTCATTTTTTCCTTTTTATTTTTAATTGTAGATTTGTCATTTTCTCCCTCCCTCTATTTATCATATTTTTTCTCTTTTTTTCGATCTCTTTTTTCCATAATCTTTTGCTTGTTGGCTAAGTTTGATTGAGAATCTCTTGTAGGCCACATAATTTTCATTTACTTGTTCACATGGGGTGCAAGTAGAGAGATTGATATTTTGGACATATTCTCGGAGACTATGTATTTGTAGTGTAATCTTTATTAATGAGATAATGCATTGTGTGGATAGTTTTGGAAGCTTGGTTTTCCATCATGTAGATTTTTTTGCAATAAATCTTGTGCCATCTTATTGTATGTTTTTCTATTCTTTTGCATATTTTTCACTCATGAAGTTTTGTGGAAATAGTTTTATATTGATGCAAAGTTTTCTTCCTTTGGTATCAAAGCCTAGTTGTTAGGTTGTGGGTAGAGATCACCTTAATATTGTTAATGCTTGGAAGGAGTAGATTTTTGTGCACAATTAATTCCATGAGTTTGTAAGAAATTAATAAAGGCATTTTAAAAATAATTCTATATGGATTTTTGAAAATAATTTTGTAAAACTACAATTTTTTTAATAAGATTATATTTAGTGATAAAAAAATTCCTAACTATGCCTTTTCTAGCCAAAGGATTTTGGGGACCAGGACTTGGCTCAATGATCGACCAAATGGGCAATCACAACCAACATGTGGAGACTAATGCATTGTTCATTGAGGCGGTGAACGAAAATTATTCATTGTTGGTGTGAATATATGTATTGTACCTAGCTAATTCACTTGCTAGGTAATTAGGGGACATATTCACATGTTAAGTTTACTTAGGATAAACTTCTAGAAGTCTTAGTTGTCATATCTAGACTACATCTTATCCTAGGTTGTTAGTTTGTTAGTTGTCTCATGTAATAGGATTAAGACACTTGTCAAGATCTTGGCTAATCCTATCTACCCCCTTGCCTTTATATGTAAGGCATCTTATGTACATTTTCATATTCAACCATTATTCAATCTTGCATTGTTGAAGCAAGATTTCTTTCCATTTTTCTCTCTTGTGGAAGATATTTTGGTCTAGCAACTATTCTTGGGGGTGTTGGGGAGTCACCATTAACTCCCACATGGTATCGAGTTGAGAGATATCTATGATA